>CAUYQV010022107.1:0-48864 GCA_963574575.1 Galagoides demidoff
GAAACCTGCACTCGTAACCAATCACATATTAGGTTTAGTCATAAACTGACCTGGGATATAGCAAAAACTTCAAGCTACTACTTGTTGTGTTGAAAAAGGTCTATATTGCCCGGCGCAGTGGCTCACGCCTGTAATCCCAGCACTGTGGGAGGCTGAGGAGGGAGAATCGCTGGAGCTCAGGAGTTCGAGACTCGCCTGAGCGAAAGTGAGACCCCGACTGATGGAAAAAATGGAAAAACCCAGCCGGGCGCCGCGGCGAGCGCCTGTAATCCCAGCGGCTTCCGGAGGCTGAGGCAGCGGGATGCCCACAGCCCGCGTCTGAGGTTGCAGTGAGCAACCACGCCACTGCCCTCTGCTCAGGGGCACAGGGTGGGACTCTTGTCTCGACAAAAAAAAAAAAAAAAAAGCAAAGAAATAAAAAATAAAGCAAAAAAATAAAAAAAAAAAAAAAGAAAGATTTGAGTGGTTGGTGGGGGTTGTTGTTGTTATTTAGTTTTTGAAACTGGGTGTTGCTCTGTTGCCTGGGCAAAAGTTCAGTGGCATCATCATATCTCAATTGTAGCCTTAAATTTCTGGGTTTAAGAAGTCCATCTGGGCTCAACACCTGTAGCTCAGTGAGTAGGGCGCCAGCCACATACACTGGAGCTGCTGGGTTTGTGCCCAGCCTCCCCTCCCCTCTCTCTTTCCTTTTTCTTCTCCCTTTCTCCTCCCTCTTCTCTTCTCAAGATGGTGTTGCTCAGGCTGGTTTTAGACTCCTGCTGTCTAGTGGTATTCCTGCCTCAGCCTCCTAAAGTGCTGGATTTATAGGTGTGACCCACTTATATTACTGTGACCCACAGTAATATAAGTTACTCTTACATTAAAAGATTCTGTAGTGCTTATATTCAGCTTTCCATTATATCAGGAGAAGACAACAAGGCAACTGTGATTATAGACCTTAGATCTTACCTCGCAGCTCTGCAGAAGGAAGGCAGGACATTGTTCTCTTTTTCTTTTTTTTGAGACAGAGCCTCAAGCTGTCCCCCTGGGTAGAGTGCTGTGGCATCACAGCTCACAGCAACCTCCAACTCCTGGGCTCAAGCGAGTCTCTTGTCTCTGCCTCCCAAGTAGCTGGGACCACAGGCACTGAGCTGTTGTTCTGTTTTTCAAAGCACATGTTGAAATATCTGCTGCAGAGGTTGGAGTAAGGAACCTTTTGCTTATAGGGTTGGGGGACCTTAAGCCTTAAGGCCACATGTGACCCTCTACATTCTTAAGTGTGACTCCTTGACTGAATCCAAACTTCACAGAATAAATCCCTTTATTGAAAGAATTTGTTTTGTAAAATTTGGATTTAGTCAAAAGACAACATTCAAAGATCCAAAGGCCCTCCCAAGGCCACAGGTTCCCCACTTAGCCATCTTCTCAAATATGGATTTTTTTGTTTCTGTATTACTTTACTGTGATTACCTATTTCTGTAGGAAAAAGACCACCTTTGTTGTTTCTCTTCAAGCCTCTACCCCAAACTCCACACAGTAATGTGTAGCTAGGTCAGAGCTAGGTCAACTGTCTTTGTCCTTCGGCAGCTCTATTAAAATATGGCCTTGCAGGATAACTGGCTTTTTCTTTAAAGAAATTATTTCAAATAGACCTCTTTGCGTAGGGAAGGGCAGTGAAATCCAGCTGTGGTATTGGATTGATAGTGTTGTGGAGTTAATTATAGTTAGCTAGAGCTAGCAGAGTTGTGAAAGTAGCCAGGCTAGTTTTTGCTAACTTAATTTAGTTTTAATCATGACTGACTAAAGCAATGGGACGTCTACATTATTTATTGATGATCCTAATAAAACCCGGTCTTTCAGCTGTCTGGCTGAGACCAGACATAGAAACCTAATTGTTTACATAGATAACCTACTTGTTTAAGTAAGAAAGGCTTTGAAAACATTGGGGGAAAAAATCACCTTTTGATTAACAAAAGTCATACAAATGAATTAGCTTGAAGTGACATTTCTGGCTTGCCACCTGTGACTCAAGCAGCTAAGGCGCCAGCCACATACACCAGAGCTGGTGGGTTTGAATCCAGCTTGGTCCTGCCAAACAACAATGACAACTACAACCAAAAAATAGCTGGGCATTGTGGCAGGCACCTGTGGTCCCAGCTACTTGGGAGGCTGAGGCAAGAGAATTGCTTAAGCCCAGGAGCTGGAGGTTGCTGTGAGCTGTGATACCCTGGCATTCTACCCAGAGCGACAGATTGAGGCTCTGCCTCAAAAGAAAAAAAGATGTCATTTCTGTTTCTCCTTAGAATGTATATTTTATAGGGGAGAGGGATTATGTTTATCACCAAAATTCCTAATTATCCCCCTTCCCCCAATTCTGTGTTTCACTTGGACTAACTTTTCGCCCTTTTTTGCCCTTTTTTTTGGGAGACAGAGTCTCACTTTGTCGCCTTCTGTCAAGTGCCTCCAAGTGGTATTCCCACCTGATATTCCTGTGGTGCTGTGTCATCATAGCTCACAACAACTTCAAACTTTGGGACTCAAGCGATTGTCTTGCTTCAGCCTCCCGAGTAGCTGTGACTACAGGCACCTGCTACAGTGCCTGGCTATTTTTAGAGATGGGGTCTAGCTCTTGCTCAGGCTGATCTTGAAATGGTGAGCTCAAGCAGCCCATCCACTTCGGCCTCCCAGAGTGCTAGGATTATAGGGGTGAGCCACTGAGCCTGGCAATTTGCATTTTCTGATGATGGGAAGAGTCAGTACAGGTTATGCTGAGAGTAATTATCCAGAATAAAGTCAGGCTAACTTTAAAAATTTTGCTTTAGTTAGAAGTTGGTGATAAAATCAACTAATTGTGCATTAAGTACTTAATAATTTTAAGCATTATAGAATGCTTTTATAGATACAATATACCATTTCTAGGCCCTGTAACCTGGGGTTTTAGCATGAATTAGTACATAAATGGATAATCTTGTTAACGAAGTTTGATCAGCTACATGAAATTGTTATAGTATAGCCATTTACACCACACAAATGTTTCTACTTTTAAATGATACTATATCTTTATGCAAATTTCACTAGAAGAGCTCTGTCCCTAGTCATTCTTCCCTCCTTTCCCTTTAATCTTTGTGTAATCTTTGGCAAGTTTTTTTAACCTGTTTGATCTTAATTTTTTTTTCCTGTAAGATAAATGGGTTATACTGATGAAGTTTTAAGAGGCAAATGCTCTCAGAATTCTGTTATCTTTCCCTATTGCTGGTCTTTTCTCTGTGTCTTTGAGATCATTGTAGTGATGTTTTTGTTTGGTCTGTGTTTAGGTTGCATCTGCACTGGAAAAATGGAAGACAGCAATCCGTGAAGCTCAAACTTTTTCTAGGATGCATGTTCTACTTGGGATGCTGGATGCTTGTATCAAGTGGGATATGTCAGCAGAAAATGCTAGATGCAAAGTTTGTCGAAAGAAAGGTATATTTAGATCAAATTTGCTAATCTGATTATATTAGAAACCAGGAATTCCATTCCTAAGATACTCATCTCTATCCTAAAAGAGTTTTAATTACACAGATTTTAAGTGTGGTGGGATAGATTTTACTTTCTCCTGAATGTCTATAAAAAGTTTTTGATATTACATGCCAGCAAATCAGAGCAGGCCTTTTATTTTTCAGTTTAGAGTCTAAAGTAAAAGCAGTTGATCTTTTCAACCATCACATTTTCTACAGATAACAGAATTAGCTAATTACAAATTTTAAATCTTGTGTAGTACCCATGACTCAGTGGTTAGGGTGCCGGCCCCATATATCAAGGGTGGCGTGTTCGAACCTGGCCCTGGCCAAACTGTAACAAAAAATAGCCGGGTATTATGGCGGGTGCCTGTGGTCCCAGCTACTTGGGAGGCTTAGGCAAGAGAATTGCCTAAGCCCATGTGTTGGAGGTTGTTTTGTGCTGTGATGCCACAGCACTCTACCAAGGGTTATAAAATAAGACTCTGTCCCTTAAAAAAAAAAAAATTTAAATCTTGGGCAGTGCTGATAGGCAAGGGCGCTGGCCACATACACCTAGGGTGACAGGTTCAAACCTGGTCCCAGTCTGCTAAGCAACAATGACAACTGCAAACAAAAACTAGCTGGGCATTGTGGCGGATACCTGTAATCCCAGCTATTTGGGAGGCTGAGGCAAGAGAATTGCTTAAGCCCAAGAGTTGGAAGTTGCTGTGAACTGTGATACCACGGCACTCTACCCAGGGTGACAGCTTGAGACTGTCTCAAAAAAAGAATTTAAATCTTTGTTATGTCATAACTTTAGTAAGATAGGTGGTTCCAAGGGGGCAGTCTTTATACATTTTGAAGAATGGGCAGGCTTGGTTATTTTAGCACTGAGTCCTAAAGAACAAAGCAGGACTGGTAAATGCTAAGATTTTTCAAATCTTGTGTGTGCAAAAAGAACTTCATGGCTAAAACATGGCTAATATTATTTTAAGAGTTAGGTTAGGTTAATTTCCAGGAATGAAAAGGTCTGTATAAAATAAATGAACTGCCATAAAACTGATACAGAATGAAGGTTGGAGAGGGTAGTTAAACATGTTAAGTTGATTCAGTGTATTTGGAAACCAAATGACCTAGGAGAACTGTATGAGACGTGAGTTGAAGTGGGGAGGGGGTCATGAGCAACAAGGAGCAGAATTTCCTACTGTCACTTGGTTTTTGCTGCCTTTTAGTAAATGCTAATTGTCCTGTCCTAGCCCTGAGTAGATCTGGGGATTTAACTGATCCCTAAGTTATCTGTAGTCTGGTTTATTTAATTTATTTATTTATTTCAGAAAATGACTACATTTTTTACAAAAACCGAAGTAGGTAGAACGTGTTAAATGGCATTGGTTAAGGATGAGCAGCTTTCTTACAGCTCATTGACTGTTGCTGTGTTCCCAGCAGTGCTACACAAGTTTTTCTCTTTGCAGGTGAGGATGACAAATTGATCTTGTGTGATGAGTGTAATAAAGCCTTCCACCTGTTTTGTCTGAGGCCGGCCCTCTATGAAGTACCAGATGGTGAGTGGCAGTGCCCAGCTTGCCAGCCTGCTACTGCCAGGCGTAACTCTCGTGGCAGGTGAGAATTTTTTCTTTTAAAAACAAGTGAACAAATAAATAGCTGTTACAGTTAAGTTTCAGTTATTAAAACTGATATAATTCTGAAGTGTTTTTTTTGTTTGTTTTTGTCTGTTTCTTCTTTTTTTGAGACAGAATCTTATTTCATCGCCTTTCGTAGAGTGCTGTGGTGTCACAGCTCACAGCAACCTCAAACTCGTGAGCTCAAGAGATCAATTGCCTCAGCCTCCCGAGTTGCTGGGACTATTGGAGCCAGTCACAATGCCCAGCTAGTTTTAGAGACAGAGTCTTGCCCTTGCTTAGGCTGGTCTCAAACTCCTGAGCTTAAGCAGTTCACCCACCTCAGCTTCCCGGAGTGCTAGGATTATAGGTCTGAACCACTGTGCCTGGTCTTAGGTACTTTAAATTCATCTTTTGGGAGGAGCTCAACAGACTTGTATCTAATTTTAGCTTAATGTTGACATTTCTAGTTTTCACTGCCAGCCACATTTTCTGTCTTCTTGACCATATCATCTCAAGTAATGTCATATCTCCTTCTGCTTTTTGCCTCTACATGATCCACTTCCTACGTCTATACGATTACTTCTACAACTACCCACTGCTAAAGATCTTCAAATACTTTGCCTTCTTTACTCATACCTGTTTTCCTTCTCTATCATGATCATGATTACTACTTTAGTGTCAACTTGGACATGAACTTCTCCTTTTTCATTCTACATATTCATTAATTTGTCTGTTACCAGTTCAGTGCCCAGATACATAATGATTGACTCTCCTCTGCATTCTTCATGGTTCCTACCGTCGTTTGTCACTCCTGCATCTCTCACCTAGGCTTCTTCTACCATGTCCCAACTCTTCCTTATGTCTTATCTTTTCCCTTGTTATCTAGCTATTGTGGTGATATCAGAATAATGTGTATAAGGCAAGGAACTGCTTACTTTTCAGTCTGGCCAGGCACCTTGGTGCATCCCTGTGATCCTAACAAAGTGAGAGGATTGCTTGAGACCAGCCTAGGCAACATAGAGACCCTGTCTCTACAAAAAAAATTTTTTTTTAATTAGCCATGTATAGTGTGTGCCTGTAGTCCCAGCTATTCAGAAGGCTGAGGCTGCAGGATCACTTTGAGCTCAGAAGTTTGAGGTTGTAGTGAGCTACTATCACACCTCTAGGCTCCCACCTGGACAACAGAGCAAGACCCATCTCTTTAATTAAAAAAAAAAATCTAATCTTCCTTTTTCCTGTACAATAAAATTCAAATTCCCTAGGCTAACTTTTGAGACTCTTATACAGTACTAGCCTATGTTTTTATGGGCCTTGTTTTCTCTGTGTGTGTGCTTGTTACAGGTTGCATTGTTCATCCTTGCTTCTTTGGCTTTCTTCCCAGCTGAGAATATTCTCTTTACCCAAAACTCCCAATTGAGTAAATTGCCTTTGACCGTGCTGAAGTTTCACTGCTGTTTGGAGAAGTGTTTACATCCTTAGCATTAATCGTTTCTCCTCTATGTTCCAGCTGAGCTTTCGAATACTTTCTGTAAAGTATTCGAAGTATACTAAGTATACTAAGTATATGAAGTAAAGTATTTTACTTTCTGTAAAAAAAGTATTTTGCTCATACATCTTGTCTTTACGGTTAGTTTTATACACTACTATCTCCCATGAGATTATTAATGCCCTAAGAGTAGAAGTGGTGCTTTGTTCTTTACTTGAATCTCAATAAGGCCAAACACAGGCCTTTATAAAAGAGAAGACACCTAATATTTGTCAAGTTAATGCTGTTGCTTTCCACATTGAAATTTGAGGTTGTAAAAGGGCAGCTTATAGGCATCCTGGCTTGATCTCTTTTAAAAGGGCAGAGCTGTTTGATCCTGACCCCACCTCAACAGTATAACTGGGTTATTTCTCACTCCATTCCAACTATACTTAAAGAGATGAGGCATGTTGCTCTGAAATGGCGGGGCTTTGGACCAGCTGTTCTGAGCTGGGATTACCATTGCTTTGATGTAACAGTCATCTGCAAGCTGTTTCAGCTCCTGGAAGGAGGCCATCAAGGTGGAGTAACACCTGTCTGGGCTCTGTTTATTCTTCCAGTCTACCCCAGAGTTGGGGACAGTTTCAGTATCTGAAATGTTACATTATCTGGCTCTTTTTGTGAGACAAAAAGTAATAGTGTTTTGCACTATTTTGTGTGTGAAGGGGTAGGGTTGCATTTTGATCTTGATTTCTGTTGCCATTGGTATCTTGTCTAAACCTTTTGAGGCTTGGTAAAAGGGAGGCATGCTGTTGAAGCTTAGTTTTTCATTTTGTGAAAAACTTTCTTGGCTTAGATTCAGATTCCATTCCCTTATCATAAAATTATCTAGTATGTGAAGAAAAGAAGGTTGCTGGGATCCCTTTGGGACTTGAGCTCTTCTTAGATCACCTTGGGTTAGAACTGTGTTTCCTACCTATTTTTTTGTTTGTTTTTTTCCTTTTTCCTCACAGGAATTACACTGAAGAGTCTGCCTCTGAAGACAGTGAAGATGATGAAAGTGATTCAGAGGAAGAAGAGGAAGAGGAGGAGGAGGAGGAAGATTATGAAGTAGCTGGTTTGCGATGTGAGTGTTCTGTTTGCCTTTGTAGTTAGCCTCACTATCTTCCAACAGGGTTGAAAGGCTGCATTGGCAGTAATTATTGTGGCTGTCTTGCTGTCTTCCCTTTTTCATAGTTTGTGGCTGTGTTGTTTAAATGAGATGTCAAGATACTGTTGATTTTAACTTCCCTCCTGTCCGTTGGGAAGGAAGATGGCTCAACCTCATGAATATCAACCTATGGCAGACTTAATTTCTGTAAGAGTTAGGTATATAGAATTCAGGTCCCAAGTATGTTTATAACAGTGGTGCTGGTTCTGAAACCCTTAGTAGATTGGGATGATAGGTAAGGAAGATCTAGGCCTGTTGCCATCTCCTGACAGTTCCTCTGGCCTTTGGTGTAGTGCTACTTTCAGAGAGTTGGGAGACGGGTTGGAGTTCACTCGCTCTTGCTCTTGCTTTAAAGTGATTTTTCTCCTTCCTGTAGTGTGCAGGGCTCTAACTGTGCTAGTTTAAAAAGGGGACTGTTTTTTCCATGGCTTAAACGTAAGCATGATAGAATGGTTCAAATCAGTTCTCACTAAATTCTAGTCAGAAAAAAAGTAATCAATTTATGCCCACCACAGTGATTGATTTTCTCATGTCTTGTCATTTTCATGGCTAAGGTCCTCTAGCCCAAAATATAATTTTCTTTGTAGGTTAGTAGAAAACAGAAGACAGATGATTTCTGTGAACTTTTGAAGAGATAATATAGTTCTAGGATCATAGACATTCTGAATGATCTTACTTAGATAAGGAGAGAAAGGATGTCTGGTATGACCAATCCCTTACTCCAGTAAAGCTGCCAAATCTAAGGGCCTCCCTCCCATTTTCCTCCTCCATATTCTTGGGGTATAATTTTAGACACTGTAATCTTTCCCATTCTCATAGGGCTCCTTTTCTTTGTTCACTAGACATAATTTTTCAGGTATCCCAAGATAAGTGAACAAGTGACTCCCTAGTCCTACAATCCAAGAGACCATCCTCTGTTGGCCAGTGTCATGACTTAGGTGCACGTTTGTCTGGGACCAATTCTGAATATAGCACTGTGTTAATTCTGTTTATTTCAAGCTAGTGATTGCTTTCTACTTAACACATTGTTGCTTTCTTTTGAAGGAATTGTTTGCTCTCTAGGTTTCCAAGGGTCTCTGTCTGCCAAAAGGATCTAGGAAATGTTTGCTACTTCAGTGCCCTTTGTCTCTTCCATCTTTCACACCACCAAAGATGTGGTTACCTAGTGCAACTCAAGGGCCTACTAGCACCTGAGCGTCAGCTTTTTATCCTTTCATATTAACCTAGTCTTGAGCTAGCGACCCCCAAATAGCCAAGGAAGTTATCATAGCTCAGAAATAGAGTATAAAGCATCATTTATTAATTCTTTGTATCACTGCCTCTCTTTACTGGTAGATCTATTATCTCCCCAACATTCAGGGTATTGGGCAAGGAAAGGTGGGAAGCCTTGAGCTAATCCTTAAGGAGCATTGCTCTCTGAGGAATGTTGGTTTGCTAGACATTGAGCACCTATTATAAACATGAGACTTAAGTAGTCTCTGGGTCTTTGTATTTTTTTTTTGACAGGAAATAGGACTTCTTGGTAGGCACAAATGAGGGGGCAGCACAGTGGAAGTCCCTATAAGTGCAGGATGCACCACTTGTCTAAGGGGCCATGATTGGGGATTTATTTGACCCCACAGCCATCTGGGACGAGCCCCTGCTCAGCCACCGTGATTTTAAATTTATCTGCATTAAACTTGGTAAAACCTCACTTCTTGGAGATATGAATCTTCTGGTGGCCAGGAAACTTGAACTTGGTTCAGCACACGGCCTCAGGCATATATGCTCCTTGTTCTATAGTTTGGTACATATGGACATGATGACTTGGCCAATGTGAACACTAGCTACAGTGCCCTGAGGCTTTCCAAAGGCACCATGCATACCTCTCTGGAGCTTAGATTGGGGATAGCACAAGGTCTAACATGAACGTGTGTCAGAAAGGAATGTGTCCAAGGTCCCTTAGAGCAACCCACATAAGCAACAGGCTACCTAGACTACCAAGGAAGCTACTGTTCACAGGCATTGCACACCAGGCCCCGATGAGGAAAGGAGAGTGGTTGTCTTAATTAGCTGCAGGTCTTTGTGGGCCAGCCTCATGAAAGGGCTACTGTCTTTGGTTTTCGGAAATAGAAGAAGGCAGGAATAGGCCTAGCCCTAAGTAGGATTCAATGAGGAACTTTAGTGGCCCTTCACTTTTCTCTGAAAAGATTATGATGGTAACTTCAGGGATTGAGATACAGGGTATGTTTTATAATCATATTTCATCTCATATGTAAATATATACAGTCTCTCAGGCTGAAAATGTAGGCATTTGAGGCTGATCTGTTAGCAAATGGCTTCTATTCCAGAATCAATTTATAATTGATTTCTTTCAAATGCCTCATAGCTGGAGTAACTGCAGGGTGGGGAGAGAGGATAGAAGTACTTAAGTAAACCGGTCTTCTGAAAGATCTTTGGCAGTTAATAAAAGGTATCCATTTTCATCTACCATCGCTTCCTTCTAATGTCCTGTTACCTAGGGCAGGAGGAAAACAACAAGAGCATCTTATAACCAAAGGAAGCCATTGATTTTCTTGTCCAACTTTTCTCCCTGTCCCTTTCCCCCATTCCAAAGATTCTGCCTTGATCTTCAGTTGCTCTGTTGTGTGTGTTTGTTTCAGTGAGACCTCGAAAAACCCTTCGGGCCAAGCAGAGTGTAATCCTTCCTACAGTAAGGCCAGGCCGCCGACCCAGTAAGAAGCCACATCCTACCAGGAGATCTCGGCCAAAGGCACTACCTGTGGATGACACTGAGGTCGATGAGCTGGTAAGAATTATTTATCAGTCTCCCTCTAACCTTTCTGTTCCTTATTCCCCACCCCCTACTCCAGCATTAGGAATTCATCAGGCAACAGGTGGGAGCTCCCCCTCCTTCCTCCTCCCTAACTTGGGAGGCTGCTGAGGCAAATGGGTGGGCTTGTAGGCAGACAGAGGCAGCAGGCCCTCCAGGAACAGCTATGTTCGGCATTCCCCTGATGTAGCTTGCAAACATTGTCTGCCTCTAATAAGGCAGGCTGTAACCTACTAAGAATTTTAAAATAGTATCCATGTGTCTCCAGTGGGCTCAAAGGGGCTGGGTCTTCATTGTGGGAATGTCAGCAATGTTGGAGCCTCACTTACTGTTGGGTTGACAGTTGTTAAGGGGAGGGACATTATGGACATTATGTTCCTCCTCCACCCCACCCCCCCACACACACTCCTTAACCAATGTAGTTTTGTGTGGGATCTCACTTGAGCTTTTCAAGAACAAAAAAAAAAAAAACTTTTGAAAATGTACTTGTTTTGACAGATGATATTAGGGTTAGGGGCATAAAGCAAGCCATTAGGGGAGATGAGGAAGCATTAAAAGAGGCTTCTGTTTGCCCAGTCCATAACCTATCTATTTTGTGGCTTCTGTTACTGTGAGTCACAGTTTTGTATGGCTACCTAGAAGGGAGGGCCTAACCCCTTTTCACTTCATCATTTAGCTCCCATGTGTCTGCAGTTCCGGGAAGGGAATTGTTATTCTTCCCAGAGACACCTTACCCCCACAGAATTCGCTGGTGGTCCAGATAGCCTACCTGGCTCTCTGCAATTGCTTGTTGATGCCCATCTATGGCATCACTGTAATCCCAGGTCCATCTGTTCTCAGAGGGCTAGTGTCCTGTTAACAGTGGCCTTCTCCAGGTAACCTATAGTAGGGCTGCTATTAATATGGCAACTGCTGCCTGCCCTTTGCTGCTTTGATCACTGTCCACCAGAGAGGAGGCAAGTGTACAGATGGAAAGATGCCTGCCTCCTGGGTCAAGAGTGCTCCCTGATTTGAATGTCAGGCAACTTGACCATTTCTGCTCCAAGGAAACAGTTAACTTGCATTGTCTTTTTTTTTTCTTTTTTCTTTTCTTTGAGTAATACATACATTTTCTGCCTTGTTCACTCTTCTTCTCTTGTACCCATAATATTCTCTTTCTTTGGCACCAGGTACTTCAGACCAAGCGGAGCTCCCGGAGACAAAGCCTGGAGCTACAGAAGTGTGAAGAGATCCTCCACAAGATTGTGAAGTACCGTTTCAGCTGGCCCTTCAGGTGAGCTCCCAAACTGGTAGTGATAGCTTTCAGCTGAATGCACCTTCTCTATGTTTGCCAGTTAGCCAGTTGCAGCAGGTGAAAGTATCTGGGGCTGGTTGTTTGACATTCAGGATTCTCGGTTGTGGTTAGGTCTCAGTTGGACATAACTCCATTTGGTTCTCCACAGGGAGCCTGTGACCAGAGATGAGGCTGAGGACTACTATGATGTGATTACCCAGCCCATGGACTTTCAGACAGTGCAGAACAAATGTTCCTGTGGGAGCTACCGCTCTGTGCAGGAGTTTCTTACTGACATGAAGCAAGTGTTTACCAATGCTGAGCTTTACAACTGCCGTGGCAGCCATGTGCTAAACTGCATGGTGAAGACAGAACAGTGTCTAGTGGCTCTGTTACATAA
Organism: Galagoides demidoff; assembly: GCA_963574575.1. Taxonomy (NCBI): domain Eukaryota; kingdom Metazoa; phylum Chordata; class Mammalia; order Primates; family Galagidae; genus Galagoides; species Galagoides demidoff. Next base: position 12,241 of record CAUYQV010022107.1, read on the forward strand.
ACACCTTCCTGGCCACCCGTATGTCCGTAGGAAACGTAAGAAGTTTCCCGATCGACTTGCTGAAGATGAAGGGGACAGTGAGCCAGAGCCCATTGGACAGTCCAGGGGACGAAGACAGAAGAAATAGAGAGGCAGGGCCCTGGTAAGGGAGCTGAAGTGGGGGGAATATCAGGACACAGTGAGGGAGGGTGGGAGGGTGGCAAGAGAGGAAGATTGAGAACTTGGAAGGGAAGAGGAAGGGAAGAGATCACAGGGAGCCCAGAAATGACAGTCACCCCAAGCTTGAGCTGTTTCTTAAAATTCCCTACAGGGCCTCATCCAAGCAAAGCTTTATGGGGAGCCTGATTGGGTTGGTGGTCTCTGCTCAGAAATATTGTGGGCAGAAGAGGCCCGTAACTCTCCCTCCTTTGAGTTTCCAGCAAGAGTCCAAGGGTATAGCTTTTCTGGTGTACCCAGTTCCTGTTCCTTCTTTCCTAAGGTCCCTCCTCCTCTGGCTCCCACAACAGTGCCAAGCCCCTCTGGTCTCCAGGAGGGGGGATTGCTATGTTACATTGCAGGATCAAGGGTAATCAGGCCAATTGGGGGAGGTGGTGTCGACTTTTTTTTTTATTAATCTGTATTTATATACAGTTTTGTTTCTTTAAGCCCATACTCTGTCTCTTACTCCCTCTCCCTCTCAGGTGACAGTATCAGTGAGTGCCATAGAGAATTTTGTATTCACCAGCATCATGAAACAGTTGTGGTCTTTTGAGTTATCTTGGCAGAGTAAAGGGACATTTCCTGGACCCATTCCTGAATATCCCTCCCCTTCTTTGTAACAACCCTCCCCCAACTTATATTTCACCTCCCTAAAAAAAAAAAAAAAAAATCCTAAGGCACTTCATTTAGAGACTGGAGTCCTGCTTCTAATCATGCATATAACCTTGACTTTGGATCTGGCCAGAGGGGTGTTGGAGCCCAGCCCACCCACATACCAGACAAGCTCTTAGGGGAGCAGAAGAAAAGCAGGAAGAATTTAAATGTTTAATTTTTTTTTTAATTGACTTTTCTAGTTATTAAAATTTGCTTGTTTCAGCAGTGATATTGTATAAAGAACATCTTGTAAGATATTCTTGTCATCTTGCTTTGGCACATGTACAGTACAGTTTATATGATAACGTGTTTGCTTTAATTTCCCCCATCCTCTCCCCAGCCCATCCACTTTCCTGCAGAGAAGCAGGGTTGGAGGCTCATTACGGCAAGCAGTGGCATCTCTTGGGGGAGGTGGGGTATACCTTCCTTCTGCCATGGTGGCTGTTTCTGCCTCTTCCATCTGTATTGGTCTCCTCCCATGCCCATTCTGGCCTCATACGTGGAACTCCTTGAGAACCTGGATATTTCAGTGGTCAATGTCAATAGGGGCGGGAGGAGGGAGCAGGAAAGAAGCTCTGAGTACCCTTTCCCATAAGTCTAGCACTAGTTATATTTAGGCAAAACTTTGTAGTTTTTCCCTTTTATGGCAGATTTTGATAAAAATACAAAACAGGGTTTAATTTTATTTTTTATCAACTTTGAATTTGGAAAATGTGAGTACCTAAGCTATTCTGTACCTGTTTAAATTAAAGGAAAAGAAGTCCACTGAGGAGATTGGAACTCTTAGAACTTGAGAATAAAACCTCTTAATATTAAACTGCAAGGTGTGGTCCCTGTCTCTCCCTTTCCTCATTTAATGACTTTGGGGATTTGCTCCAGTGGCTGGTGGGTAGGTTTACCATCTCTTCTATCTACAGGCATGGAGTTAGCATGGACATTACAATTTCGTGATTCCAGCCACCACCATCCTCTCCTGCCTTTTCTCCTAGACCCAGTCTGCTCCTGTTAATAGTGAGATTCCTATGTTCCCACTTCAGTGACACCTGAATTGTTTGTTTTTAAAATTGTCTCTAAGGAGGAAGAGTGGCATTAAAGGGTGAACTTGTAATAAATTGGAATTTCAAATAAATACTATGTACTTGTGTTTATACAGAAGAAGCAGTTCTGGTGAATTTTTCTTTGTGCTGTTGGGTGGTAGTGGATAGTGCAGTCCCAAGTGTTGCTTTCCCATTCAGTGACTCTGGAGCCAGTTGCTCTGTGAGGGTCTGGTGGCTTCTGGATCCAGAGGACCTCTCAGATAAGTCAGGTCCATCTGCTGTTTTTCTTAGTTCCTAGGAGGCATTTCTGATGCCCTGATGTAAAAGAAATTAAGACTTTTTTTTTTTTTTTTTTTGGAGACAGAGTCTCACTTTGTCACCCTGGATAAATGCTGTGATGTCATAGCTTACAGCAACCTCAAACTCTGGGGCTCAAGTGATCCCCCTAGCCTCAGCCTCTCAAGTAGCTGGGACTACAGGGGCTTACCACAACAACAGATATGTTTTAGAGATGGGGTCTTGCTCTTGCTCAGGTTGGTTTGAACTCAAGTGATCTGCCTGTCTTGGCCTTCCAGAGTGCTAGGATTACAGGCATGAGCCACTGTACCCAGCCTAAGAAATACGACCTTTAAGCCTCTCCTAGGCATGTGTTTGCCTATAACTCTAAAAACTTCATTTGAAACCAGGAATTAGAAAAATATTTCAAGGCTTCCGTGAGAATTTATGTGGCCCTTTAATTTGGGGGGGGAAACTGACATTTAAAGATTGTTTTCAATGAAAATTTTAAACAGAAAAAGTAAAAAGTATAGTAAATTCACATGTGCTCAGCTTTAAAGTCAGAGTGTTTGGTCTGAGTAGGTCACTGCTGGGCAATAAATCTGTATGTGGAATAACAAAGGTCATGCTGAGCCACTGCTGTGGTCCCATGTACTGAGAAGCAACTGCTAGTTCCCAGCCAGCTGGACCAGGGATGACATAAGATGAAACAGGAAGAGCATCTGAGGAATGACCAAAGCCCTGGTCACTGACTCACTTTGTGGCCTTGGTGAGTGAGTGTGGACTTCAAGCTAGTGCCAGTGCTGAACACTGTCAGGGATTTTTAGTCCTGCCTGGAGGAAGCAGGGTTGCCCCAGTGGCGGCAAAGTGGATTCAACCAGTTCATCCACTCCAGCCCTCCAACTTTGGACAAGAGAGCTCTGAGCATTTTTTCCTGATGACAGTGGTGCTTAAGGCTCCCACCTCATATCTGTGAAGTCCTGTTCCCCAATGAGTTTCCCAGGCATGTACTAGTATAGTGCCTGGGGAGATGACACTTCCTCTGGGGTCTGTATCTTGGTCCTGTTGCTATCTCAGTAGTACTTCCTTGCTCTCTCCCCAGGGCTCTCTCTTCCTTTATTGATCACTGCAGGTGAGGACATGAGACCATTTTTGAGGGCAGAGGTCTGAATTACTACTTCTGGGACTCAAATGAGCTGTCCTTGGTCCTGTATGTTCTTTCTCCTTAAATCCTGCCTGGTGGGAGGGGGACAAAATATGGTCAGTGGACTTGAGTGGCAGTGAGATGGTGTCTTGATTCCAAAGCAGCCACCCTCAGAGGGGGCACCTCTTCTAATCTGTGAGAAGCCAGGGCATCTCCAGGAGGATACTAAATGAGGAACTCAAGCCAAGTGGGAAAAGGATGGCCACCTGTTGTTACCAGCCCTTTCTTACCCTCTGCTGTAAGGCCTTTTTATACCCAGGACTGCCCTGGGTCCAGGAGCTGCTGCTTTAGGGTGCAGCTTCCTGGGAGGAAGAGCAGCTCCTGACCCTCTTGGGAGCTCTCCTCAGTCTCCCTACAGTCAGGATCAGCCCTGCTTACTCCTAGGAAGTATAAGTTATTTCCCTGGAACTGGCCAGTTGAGGTGGCTCAGGTCTGTAATCCTAGCACTCTGGGAGATCAAGGTGGGGATTTTGCTGGAGCTCAGGAGCTTGAGACCAGCCTGAGCAAGAATGAGACCCCATCTGTACTAAAAACAGAAAAAACAGCCACACAGTTTTTTGTGGTAGGCACTTGTAGTCCCAACTACTTGGGAGAATGAGGCAAGAGGATTGCTCAAGCCCAAGAGTTAGAGGTTGCTGTGAGCTATGATGCCACAGCACTCTACCCAGGCCACAGAGTGAGACTCTTGTCTCACACACACACAAAAAAGTTACTTCCCTGGAAGTAATACCAACTGAGGTCAGGGCTAAGTTATGTTAACTCAGACTCTCCAAGGGACATGTGGACTGATGCTGCACTCCAAAGATCCAAATACCAGGCACCAAGGTCACTAGGGAAGGAAGGGACCTGGGCCACACGATACATGTGCCAGCAAGTGTTGATTTCTGAGGTATTTTTGTTTCTAAAATGTCCTTTCTTGGGGTGAGGACATTCAACCATGCCCCCATACACTCTGCCCAAGCTTCCCTGGGCATTACCTAAGGTGTACACCCTGCCATTACACTGGACCCAGTCGAATCTATGGTGTAGAAATCACATAAGCTCTGGAAGCAGTTTGGCCTCCAGCTCAGCCATGAGCTCCCTGGCTGTGTGATCCTGAGCCAGCCAAACCCTCTGAATGTTCCTGGTCTATGAAATGGGGAAAGGAAGATCAAGCTAGTGAAATCCTGTTTCCTTCCTCCTCCTCCTCCGTACTGTGGGACTTTCCATAGTGTCTCCCAGGGCTGTGGCACACCCTACTCCCCAAGTCCTGGCCTTGAAACAGAGTCCCTTTGGGGCCTGTCCTGACCCTGCACTGATCTGTGCTCCTGGAAAGCTGCCACTACAGCCGCTGACTGGCAAGGAAGAGGGGCAGACGGGTACTCGGGTACTCACACTCTTCTAACACTCCACTTGCCTTTTTCTTCCCAGGTCTCTGGAATCCTCTCTTCCAGGCCCTCAGCATCTTCCCTTCTGCCCTCTGTAGTCCTGGCCTATAGGCCCAGCTCAGGTCAGACCTTGTCTTCCCATTACTGGTGTAACAGCCTTTGGGCTCATTCTGTTTCTCCCTCAGAGCCTCACCTGAGGGATCATCATAAGGAATGGGGGTCACCGGGTTTTGTTGGTGAAATGCGCTTAGTGCTCTTCTAGGGAGAAACCATTAGATGGGAAGGGTGTTCCCAGGCAAGGAACTGCCTAAGGGCTACATGCTACCCCTGGGGTCAGTACTGTTGCTTGTGAGAAACAAGCCCTAACCCCTTCAAACCATGATGGCCTGTTTTGGAACTTGACTCAAGCTGTTTGATTCTCATGGGATTTCTTTCTTGTTCCTGTGGGATTGGCAGTTGGTATAGGACACAGAGCTCAGGCCCAAGAGGCCCTGGGTTTGGGGCTCAGCCCTACTTTTAATCTTAGGTGCATGAACTCCCTTCTTCAGGGCCGCCCCTTGGCTCTAACGTGAGGCTGGCAGCAGGCTGGATTCTTGGGGCTTCCTGACACTGACAAGGCTGGCTCTGTGGAGTAGGCACCAGGAACAGTAACCAAGACCCTCACCTGGCTGGAGTCATGGTGGTCAAGAGGGGGCCCTGGCATCTGATCCCCAGCTAACAAGGGTCCCTGGGAATGGCTACACACAACCACCTAAGCAGCAGATCTCAGCAGCCCTGAGTTTCTCCAGCACATGGATACACATGGTACCTTTCCCCATCTCCTGGCCCACACTTCTCACCTGCAAGCTGCCGTGGTGTGGGGCTACACACACCCCAGACTGCCCTATTCTCACCTCCACATTAACAACTTGAGTCTCTCAACTTTTGGGGAGCTGGAGGCCCAATTACCACTATACTCAAAGGGTCCGCATCTGTGAGCCCTCGTCTGTGCTAAGATGCCTACATAATAAGTCCAACCCCATCTCCACCCCACCTAGAGACATGACCAGGACCCAAGGAGGGGGTGGACACGCCAGCAATCTTCCACCAAAGCAACAAGGATGGATAGTCAGCCTCCAGCCTTGGCCACAAAACAACTGACAGGCTGACGCCCTCACTTTCCACACCAATGAGGACAGCAAGTTCTGAGAGAAAGAAAACTCACCCACAGCCCCAAACAGGCCAGAGGTGGCAATGTCATCCCAAGGGATTCCCTGAGTATCGCGGCAGGCATCCCAGTCACACTTTGGAAGCACAGAACTCAGGCTCAGAGTCAGGAAGAAGGGGAAACACACATGCAACACCTGGGACTCCTGCAAAGCATAGCTGCTCCCAGTTACTTCCTCCCACAGCCCCTCACCCTTCTACTTGCCCCCTTCTCCGCCAGAGAGGACTCAGCAGTGCCACACGGGGGTTTATTCCAGTCACGGCTTCCAGAGAAACGCAACAATAAATTACATCATTATTAAATAAACTCCTGCTGGACCATGTCCCCCTTCCGCCCCTCCTTTCCACACCCCCTCCTAGGACCCTGTGGGGACTCAGCCAGGCCCACCCCCTGAATGCGCTGGGACAGAGCATGAGCCTCACTGGGTCTCCGCCCTGGTCCTCAGCTCCCTTGTACTCACTTGCCTGACCTCGACAGCTGGGCAGCTGCTAGTCAGCTGTCTCTGGGGGGAGGGGTAGGGAGGGCAAGGAGGGCACAGCAGCCACCCCAAGCCAGGTCTGTGTCACTGCTAGAGATGTGTGGGGTTCTCCAGAGAGGGGTCTGTCTTAGTCATGTGCAAGACCACAGTGGGGGCCTTATAGTGGCAGTGTGTACCATGGCCATAGCCCCCAGGGGCCCGGCAGGCCTTGGCCCGGGCCCGGCCAGCTGTCATCTTTCGGTGGCACAGACTCTGCCAAGTCTGGAAAGTCTTAGAGCTCCACACCCAGACACCACTGGTGATGCCCACCACCAGTGACATAAAGATTTTGAGCATAAAGACAGCCACAGTGGGCACTGAGCCCCCTGGCAGTGAGCAGTCCCTGCGACCTTCAGGCATGGTGGCTGCTGTGCACAGCTGCTCTGTGGCCCGAAGGCGCCAGAAGTCCATGTTGAGACGTTCATAAACATAGCAGACAATGACGCAGGTGGCAGGCACCGTGTAGAGGATGGAGAAAACCCCAATCTTGACCATGAGCTTCTCCAGCTTCTCAGTGTTGGTACCGCCGGTCTTCATGATCTTGCGGATGTGAAAGAGGGCCACGAAGCCAGTCAGGAGGAAGCTAGTGCCCAGTACCAGGTAGCAGGAGAGGGGCACCAGGACAAAGCCTGTGAGTGCAGCTGCATCCATACTGGCCACGTAGCAGAGCCCAGTCAGCTCATCCCCAGCCACCTTGCGCAGCGTCAGAATGACAATGGTCTTGAGCGCGGGCAGGCCCCATGCGGCCATGTGGAAGTAGCTACCATGGGCCTCAATAGCTTCGTGGCCCCATTTCTTGCCGGCTGCTAAGAACCAGGTGAGCGTCAGGACCACCCACCATAGCGAGCTGGCCATGCCAAAGTAGTAGAGCAGCAGGAAGACAAGGGTGCAGCCTGTGTTCTCCAGGCCCTCCTGGATCACATAGAGTGCACCCGCCTCCTGGTCGCAGGCCACGCTCTGGGCCCCGGCCACCGCGCGGATGAGGAAGGCCAGCGAGTAGACATTGTAGCACATGGAGAGGAAGATGATGGGGCGCTCGGGGTATTGAAAGCGATGGGGCTCCAGCAGGAAGGTGAGCACGGTGAAGGCCGTGGAGAAGAAGCACAGCGCCGACCACACGGCCATCCAGACGAGCGCGAAATCCTTGTCGCTCCGCGACCAGAACACTTCGACGCCCGGCCCGCAGCGCGGCGCGCATGAGCGGCTCTTCTCCACGTACTGGAATTTCTCCGGGTTCTCACAGGTGCCGCCAACGCCGCTCGGTCCCGGGCCTGCGTCGCCGGGGGGTCTCGCGGGCCGCGGAGCTACAGGCAGCATGCCCAGGCCCTTGTGGGGCTCGGCGGGGCCGGCTGTGGCGTTCTCCGGCGCCTCCATGCAAAGCGCATGGGGGTCGTTGCGCGTGGGCAGCCGGGCGCAGTCGAGCGAGTCTGGCCAGCCAAAGTTGAACTGCTCCATGATGGGCGCGCAGCGCAAGCGGGCCTGCTCGCACATGGGCCGGCAAGCGGGGATGGGCGTCGAGACCTGGTCGGTGCACATGGGCGCGTACAGTGAGCACAGGAAAAAGCGCAGGTGGCTGTGGCAGCCGTACTGCACTAGCGGCGCGAACTCGGCCAGCTCGGCGGCTGCCTCGCCCTGCGACGTGTGGCCCAGCAGGTTGGGCATGCGGGTCAGGTTGTAGCCGATGCCCCGGCACATGGGGATGTCCACCTCCTGGCACGGCGCTGGCCCGCGCCCGCGCTCTGGATCGAATCGGCCGATCTCCAGCGCCGCGCTGCCCGCCACCAGCAGCTGCCACAGCAGCAGCGCCCGCCGGAGCGGCAGCACGGCCATCCCGGGCGGCCCGGGCTGAGGGCGGGAGCGCGGCCCCGGCTCACTAGGGCCGAGCTGTCCGGCACCCCAGTGCCTGCCCGCCACGTCGTGGGGCGCGGGCCATCGCCGAGTCGCCCAAGTGTGTCTGGGCAGCGCCTGGTGTCTTGGGCAGCGCGCTGGCAGCCGCCCGCGGGACAGGAGGCGCAGAGCCCTTCGAGCAGACACCACCGCTACCACTGGAGCCGCAGCGGAGCCAGAGCCGGCGCAGCCTCCCGGGGCCGCCGCTACCAGTCCCTGGGGCGGGGCTCCAGGCGGACACGCCCAGAGGTGGAGCTTCCGCGCGCCGGCCACGCCCCTGCCGGGCGTTAAAGGCGCCACGTCTCTCAACAAAGCTGGGGCACCTGCGGGGGGCGGCCGGGCCGGGCGGAGTTTGTGATAGGTAGTCTACTCGCTCAGCTTACGCTTCCACTCAGTTCTTCCCCTTCCCTTGCTGCTTAGCCTCTCCTCGTGACGCGAGTGTCTGCGGGAGGATCAGTCTGTGTCCCCTGCCCATACTCCCACCGTATTTTATTGTTTCTGAAGCTTCCACGCAGGGGAAGCCTTGGTCTTGTACTCAGTGGCTGTTCAAACACTGCCCTTGCCTCTTCACTGGTTATGTGTCTATGTGCCTTTGGGCCTTCTCTCTGAGCCTCAGTTTCCTTTTCTGTAAAGCGGGCGGATAATCCTGTTAAAAAATTAAAAACTCATACATTGAGCACCTGTGGCTGATCAATCTGGTGGCATGCTTGACCTCATTGTATCTTCTTAGTAATCCAGGAATGCTACACTATCTCCATTTCGTAGATGGGGAAACTGAGGCTCAGAGAGGAATGACATACCCAAGGGCATAGATCTACAAAGTGTTCCATTTGTGATTGACTTCATTTCACAAAACCACCGTGCTCCCCTCTGAAGGGGCGTTACTGCCCTCTCCTCTTTCCAGGGTTCTCCCTTTAAGACTTCTGGGACCTGCTTAGAAACTGCCATGGTTCTCACGAAGTGCCACTAACAGGCCACCCAAGGGGCCCTACTCTGGGACCCCTCAGATTGTTGTCTTCTCTCCCATCTTTCCCCACCTCTCTAGCCTAGAAATACTGGAGGAGTCAGACTTAGATGCCACCTGAGGACTCAGCACAGCACCAGGCACTCTGGAGCTGCTCTGGCCTGCTTAGAGAATGAATGAGTGACCTAGAACTGCAGGGAGGCTGGGAAACTGACCAAGGACCTACTGTGAGCCCAGTGGCCCTGCGCCAGGTTTTTTTTTTTTATTAGATCATATTTGTGCACAGGAATTCTATCATGGGATACAGTGTGTTGTTTCCATATACAATTTGAAATACTTTCATCCAATTGGCCAACATAGCCATCATGTCATTCTCATAATTGTTGTGTTAAGACATTTATATTCAACATTTAAAAAGATTCACATGTACCCTTATAGGATAAATCATAGGCGTGATCCCCGCAATCACCCTCCCTTCACCGATCCTCTCCCCTCCCCTCCCCTCCCTCTCTCCTTTCCCCATATTCTTGGACTCCATTTGGATTATAGCCTTCCTATGATAGTTAACAATTAGTTTCATAATAGGGTTGAGTACATTGGATACTTTTTCTTCCATTCTTGAGATACTTTGCTAAGAAGAACATTTTCCGGCTCCATCCATGTAAACATGAAGGAGGTAAAGTCTCCATCTTTCTTTATGGCTGCATAGTATTCCATGGTGTACATATGCCACAATTTATTGATCCATTCATGGGTCGATGGGCCCTTGGGCTTCTTCCATGACCTAGCAATTGTGAATTGGGCTGCAATAAACATTCTGATACAAAGATCTGGTACAGATATCTGTATTGTAGTGGGATTTTTGGTCTTCTCGATATATACCTAGCAGAGGAATTATAGGATCAAATGGCAGATCTATATTTAGATCTGTAAGTGTTCTTCATATGACTTTCCGAAAGGGACGTATTAGTTTGCATTCCCACCAGCAATGTAGAAGTGTTCCCTTTTCTCCACAACCCTGCCAGCATCTGTGATTTTTGGATTTTGTGATATGAATTAATCTTACTGGTGTTAGATGATATCTTAAAGTAGTTTTGATTTGCATTTCTCTGATGACTAGGGATGATGAGCATTTTTTTCATGTATCTGTAGGCCGTGTGTCTGTCTTCTTCAGAGAAGTTTCTCTTTAAGTCTCTTGCCCGCCCTGAGATGGGATCACTTGTTCTCTTCTTGCTAATACATTTGAGTTCTCTGTGGATTCTGGTTATTAGACCTTTGTCGGAAGCATAACCAGCAAATATCTTTTCCCATGCTGAGGACTGTCTGCTTGCTTTTCTTACTGTGTTCTTGGCTGTGCAGAAGCTTTTTAATTTGAGGAGGTCCCAGTTGTATATTTTTGATGTTGCTTCAATTACCTGTTGCTTCAATTACCTGTTGCTTCAATTACCTCCTCATAAAATATTCACCCAGGCCAATTTCTTCAAGTATTTTCCCTACACTTTCTTCTAGTGTTTTTATAGTTTCATGTCTTAAATTTAAGTCTTTAATCCAGTGAGAGTCTGTCTTAGTTAGTGGTGACAGGTGTGGGTCCAGTTTCAGTTTTCTGCAGGTCGCTAGCCAGTTTGTCCAGCACCATTTGTTAAATAGGGAATTTTTTTCCCACTCAATGTTTTTAATTGGCTTGTCAAAGATCATAGAGCAGTAAGTAGCTGTGTTCATCTCTTGGCTCTCTATTCTGTTCCATACATCTACCTCTCTGTTTTTGTGCCAGTACCATGCTGTTTTGATCACAATGGATTTATAGTATAGTCTGATGTCTGGTAGCGTGATTCCTCCTGCTTTGTTTTTATTTCTGAGTAATGTCTTGGCTATTAGAGTTTTTTTCTGATTCCATATAAAATGAAGTATTTTTTCTAGATCTTTAAAATATGACAATGGAACTTTAATAGGGATTGCATTACAATTATATATTGCTTTAGGTAGTATAGACATTTTAACAATGTTAATTTTTCCCAGCCACGAGCAAGGTATGTTTTTCCATTTATTAGCATTTTCAGCTATTTCTTTTCTTAGAGTTTCATAGTTCTTTTTATAGAGATCTTTCATGTCCTTTGTTAGGTAAACTCCCAAATATTTCATCTTCTTTGGCACTACTGTGAATGGAATAGAGTTCTTGACTTTTTTCAGCTTGACTATTGTTGGAATATATAAAGGCTACTGACTTATAGGTATTGATTTTGTAACTTGAGACGCTGCTGTATTCCTTGATCACTTCTAAGAGTTTTGTAGAAGAGTCCCTGGTGTTTTCCAGGTATACAATCATGTCATCTGTGAAGAGTGAGAGTTTGATCTCTTAAGATCCTATGTGAATACCCTTGATTGCCTTTTCTTCCCTAATTGCTATGGCTAAGACTTTTATTACGATGTTGAAGAGCAATGGGGACAATGGGCAACCTTGCCTGGTTCCTGATCTGAGTGGCAATGATTTTAATTTAATTCCATTCAATACGATATTGGCTGTGGGTTTGCTGTAGATGGCCTCTATCAGTTTGAGAAAAGTCCCTTCTATGCCTATTTTCTTAAGTGTTCTAATCATGAATGGATGCTGGATATTATCAAAGGCTTTTTCTGAATCAATTGAGAGGATAATATGGTCTTTGTTTTTTAATTTGTTTATGTGGTGAATTACGTTTATAGATTTGCATATGTTGAACCAGCCTTGAGGTCCTGGGATAAAACCCACTTGGTTGTGGTGTATAATTTGTTTGATGTGTTGCTGGATTCTGTTTGTTAGGATCTTGTTGAATATTTTCACATCAATATTCTTTAGATATATTGGTCTATAATTTTCTTTTCTTGTTGGGTCTTTTTCTGGTTTGGGGATGAAGGTGATGTTTGCTTCATAGAATGTATTGGGTAGTATTCCTCCTTTTTCTATATTTTGGAAAAGGTTAAGTAGTGTAGGAATTAGCTCTTCTTTAAAAGTTTGGTAGAATTCTGACGTGAACCCATCTGGTCCCGGGCTTTTCTTTTTAGGGAGATTTTGTATAGTCGATGCTATTTCAGAGCTTGATATGGGCCTGTTCAACATTTCCACTTGGTTCTGACTAAGTCTTGGAAGATGGCGTGCTTCCAAGTATTGGTTGATTTCCTTCAGATTTTCATATTTTTGGGAATAAAGTTTCCTGTAGTATTCATGGAGGATTTCTTGAATTTCTGAGGGGTCTGTTGCAATTTTGTGTTTACCATTTCTAATTGATGAAATTAGAGATTTAATTCTTTTTTTCTTGGTTAGGTTGGCCAACAGCTTATCTATTTTATTGACCTTTTCAAAAAACCAACTTTTTGATTTGTTAATCTGTTGTATAATCCTTTTGTTTTCAATTTCATTTAATTCTGCTCTAATTCTGGTTATTTCTTTTCTTCTGCTGGGTTTCAGATTGGAGTGTTCCTCCTTTTCCAGTTGTTTGAGGTGTCTTATTAAGTTGTTAACTTCTCTTTCCATTTTCTTGAGGAAGGCTTGCAGTGCTATAAATTTCCCTCTTAGGACAGCCTTTGTGGTATCTCAGAGGTTCTGATAACTCATCTCTTCATTGTTGTTTAGTTCCAAGAATTTGGTAATTTCCTTCTTGATCTCGTCTCTGACCCAACTGTCATTGAGCATAAGGTTATTTAGCTTCCACGTTTTTGTTTGGGTCTGCGGATTCCTGTTGTTGCTGAGTTCAACTTTAATTCCGTGGTGGTCTGAGAAGATACAAAAGATACTATTCTTTTAAATTTGCTGAGGTTAGACTTGTGACCTTAGATGCGGTCTGTTTTGGAGTATGTTCCGTGAGCAGATGAGTAAAATGTGTACTTAGTTTTATTAGGGTGACATGTTCTATAGATGTCAATTAAATCCAAATGCTGAATGGTTATGTTTAAATCTAAAATTTCTTTGCTAAGCTTCTTGTTGGAGGATCTATCCAGCACTGCCAGAGGGGTATTAAAATCTCCGACTGTGATGGAGCTGGGAGTAATCAGATTGCTCATGTCTGTTAGCGTGTTTCTTATAAATTGAGGTGCATTCTGGTTGGGTGCATAAATATTGATAATTGAAATCTCATTGTATTGAGTATTACCCTTAACAAATATAAAGTAACCATCCTTGTCCTTGCTCACTTTTGTTGGTTTAAAGCCTATTGTATCTGTGAATAAAATTGCAACACCTGCTTTTTTCTGCTTTCCATTTGCCTGGAATATAGATGACCATCTCTTCACCCTGAGTCTATGCTTGTCTTTCAAAGTAAGGTGAGTTTCTTGAATGCAGCAGATATCTGGCCTGAGTTTTTGTATCCAGTCAGTCATCCTGTGCCTCTTTAGAGGGCAATTTAAGCCATTCACATTGATTGAGACTATTGATAAGCCTGGTATACTTTTGGGTATCGAGTTTTTTGAAGGTCCAGTGGACATCTTAGATCCTTTTGTCACTGTGGAGATTGGAATTTGATCAAAATTTTCTGGGTGGGTTTATTTATGTGGTGGAGGATTGCACTGATTGTTATGGAGGATAGGTCTGAGGATATCCTGGAGGGCTGGTTTAGTTATGGCAAATTTCTTCAACATGTGAATGTCATTAAAGTATTTAATTTCTCTAACATTAATGAAACTCAGTTTAGCTGGATACAGGATTCTGGGTTGAAAGTTGTTTTGTTTTAGGAGGTTGAAGGTCGATGATCACCCTCTTCTAGCCTGAAAGGTTTCAGCAGAGAGATCTGCAGTTGTTCTAATATTCTTCCCCTTGTAAGTTAATATTTTCTTGCATCTAGCTGCTTTCAGGATTTTCTCTTTCATGTTAACTTTAGTGAAGTTGATTATGATATGCCTGGGGGATGTCTTGTTCAGGTTGAGTCACGCTGGGTTTCTGAAGCTGTCTGCTGTCTGAATTTCAGGATCCCTTGGCATGTCTGGAAAGTTCTCTTTCATAATTTCATGAAGGAGAGCCTCTGTGTTTTGTGAAGCAACTTTGTCAACTTCACGGATTCCAATGAGGTGAATATTAGTTTTCTTCGAATTATCCAAGAGCTCTCTGAGGGAGTGATCTGGTTTTGCTCTCCATTTGTCATAATCTTTGGATATTTGGGCACGTCCAAAGTCTTTGTCTTCAGTGTCAGAGATCCTATCTTTTGCCTGGTCCATTCTCTGAACGAGGGATTCAACCGTACTCTTCAGATCTTTAAGGGCTGCAACCTCTTGCTTCAGTGTACCGTAGTCTTTGATCATTTTATCTTTGAAATCATTGAATTCCTGGGACAGCTTTTGAATAATTTGAAATTCTAGTTCTTTCCTTTCCTCCATTCTGTTGATCTTATTCGCTATCCAGATTCTGAACTCAATTTCAGACATCTCAGACATCTGTTTATGGAATGGATCTTCAATTGTGTCTGCCCCATCCTTCCTTGGCAGGGGGGGGGGGGGTTGATCTACTCTGGTTATTTTGATTACCAGAGTTTTTCCGCTGATTCTGCAGCTTGCTGGATTTGCACCTTTCAGAGACCGTCCCTAAAACTGTTCTGCCAGTGGCTTCTTCTGGTTGTGGGTGCACGCCGCCAAGACCCTGGGAAGCGGGGCCAGCAGGCGGGCGATGCAGGCCGGGCGATGCAGCCTGCCCTGGCAGGAGTCAGTTGTGGTCACGGCTGCCAAGGCCCCAGGAAACGGGTGTGGCTGGTGGGGTGATGCTGACCTCCCTGGCAGGAGTCAGTGGCGCTTGCGCTGCCAAGGCATGGGGAAGCGGGGACAGCAGCTGGGGAGACAGTTGAGTGCAGAGGTGCTAGCTGGTGGGATCAGTCTGTGCACAGGAAGCGTGGATGAAGCAGTTCTCCTGGTGGAGGACTGGGGCAGGGGCTTGGTCCTGCAAGGGTTGGGGGATGCTGCTCTTGGGTCTCCTCTCTCTGTCTCTGCGGGCAAGAGGGGGAGGGTGGACTGGAAACTCAAAATGGCAGTGCTAATGCCAGTTCCACTTTTCTGCCTGGGGGAGAGTGTTCCGAGTCTCAGCAGGGTCCCTCCAGGGTAGTAGACTTCCCTGTCGGCAGCTCTCACTTGGAGAGAGTAGGTCTTCAGTTTATCGATTGCCTGTAGGAGACTCAGAGGAGTGGTTGAAGAGGAAACAAAGGAAAAGCACACCTTTCTTGGGGGAGGGGATGGACATTTTTCCTTTGGGGTGTATTATGTACCTGTAGATTGCCTTCCAGGAGCCACTTGCCTCAGAAGAGATGTCCTGCCAGTATCGCTCGTCTCTCTAGTCTGGGCTCCCAGTCTTTGACTTTGTTGGGTGTTTTCTGGACTTTATCCTTTCCTCTGGACAGGAGCTTCTGTCAGAGGCTGGTACCTGTCGGCCATCTTGACCCCCTCCTCTTGATATTCCTTTTTTCTGAACATTAATTCTATTGGTGCCACCTTGAGTAGTTAACTGAATCTCTCTTGATGAACATGTGCCAAGAATTAAATCGGAGTGAAGTTGTTGGATCATCATGTTGTACATCTTCAGTTTTACTGGATAATTACTAATTGTTTTCCGAAGGATTATGTAAATTTAAACTCCCCCAAATAATTTATAAGTGTTTTAACTGCTTTCATACCCTTGCTAGCACTTGATATCAGATATTAAACTCTTTCCCATCTAGTTGTTCCAAATGATATATCATTGTAATTTTAATATGTATTTCCCTGATGACTAATGAGACTAAGCATCTTTTTATACAGCCATTTAGTTTTCTCCTTTTGTGAAGTGTTTGGTCTTATGCCTGTTTTTCTACTGGGTTGTCTTTTTCTTACTCATTCATCAAAATTCTTTATATGTTCTGGATACTAATCCTTTGTTGATTATAAATGATAGAAATATTTTTTCTCCTCGATTTGTAGCTTATCCTTTTGAGCTTTTTGTGGTGTCCTTTGGTGAGCAGAAGTTCTTAATTTTTTTTTTTTCCCTGAGACAGAGTCTCACTATGTCACCCTTGGGAGAGTACTGTGGGGTCACAGCTCACAGCAACCTCTAACTCTTGGGCTTAAGCAATTCTCTTGTCTCAGCCTCCCAAGCAGCTGGGACTATAGGTGCCTGTCACAGGGCCCAGTTGTTTTTTTGTTGCAGTTGTCATTGTTGTTTTGGTTCAAACCCACCAGCCCTGGTGTAGGTGCTTTGTACCCTAACCACTGAGCTACAGGTGCTGAGCCAAAAGAAGCTATTAATTTTAATGTAGCTTACTATATCTATTTTTTCATTTAGGATTTTTTTCTTTTTTATTAAATCATAGCTGTGTACATTAATGCAATCATGGAGTACAATGTGCTGGTTTTATATATAATTTGAAATATTTTCATAAAACTGGTTAACATAGTAGGATTTTTTTCTTTAGTTTATTTAACTAGCACTCATTATGAAGTACTTTCTATGTGCTAGATAGTTTTATAATCACTTCATAAATGTTTACTCATTTAAACCTCATAACATTTAAAACAAGTAGTATTATCCCCATTTTATAGGTGATGAAACTGAGGCACAGAATTGTTAAGTGACTTGGCAAGGTCACCCAACTAATAGATGGTAGAGTTAGGACTTGAAGTGAAGCAGTTTAAGAAATTGCACCCAGTTGGAAGAAGGAGGGAGGAGTGGGGAAGGGATTAGCAGAGAGAGGGAAAGTGGGAGGGGGGTGGGATCTTGGTGTATGCCACACCTTTTAGGTGCAAAACGCGATTGTAAGAGGGACTTTACCTAACAAATGCAATCAGTGAAACCTGTTTTCTTGTACTCTCAATGAATCCCCAACAATAAATTAAAAAAAAAAAAAGAAATTGCACCCAGTTTAAATGGTCTTAAATGGCTGATACATAATTTGATATTTAATGTTGTCCTGATGCTTTTGGAGTAATTGAACTAGAATGTCTAGAGCAGTGGTTCTCAACCTGTGGGTCGCGACCCCTTTGTAACGATGAATATACTTCCTGCATATTAGATATTTACATTATGATTCATAACTCTAGCAAAATTACAGTTATGAAGTAGCAATGAAAATAATTTTATGATTGGGGGTCAGCACAACATGAGGAACTATATTAAAGGGTCACGGCGTTAGGAAGCATTAGGAAAGTTGAGAACCACTGGTCTAGAGTCTCCATTAGGAATATTTAATATTTCTGTTTCCCACATATTACATCAGAGTAATATAACATAGAATACCTAATGTACCTATTCAGGCACAAACTGCTCTCACCTGTGACCATACTCTCTGTAGAAAGTATTATTGTTATTTTTCATTTTTTAATTTTTTCCTTTAGAGTATTATGGATGTACACATATTTTGATTACATGAATTGCTTTTGTGCAATTTGAGTCAAAGTTATAAGTATGTTGTAGGGGCGAGACACAACTATAACAGGGACTTTATCTAACAAATGCAAATAATTGTAACTTAATTCTTTGTACTCTCAACAAAAAAAAAGAAAAAAGAAATAAAAAAAGAAGACATGCCCTAAAAAAAGAAGTTATAAGTGTGCCTCTTACCCAGATACTGTGGATTATAACTGTTAGGTGTAAATTTACCCCTCTCCTCCTGCCGCCTACTACCGGTATCTGCTTGCCTTCTGTTGAATTTTACTACCAAATGTGCACATGGGTGTGTTGGTTGATTAGTTCTGATTTAATAGTGAGCACATGTGGTGTTTCTTTTTCTATTCTTATGAAACTTCACTTAGAATAATGTTCTCCAGTTCCATTCAAGTTGTTGCAAAAGGTATAATAGTTCACCATTTTTAATGGCTGAGTAGTACTCCATGATATATATAGTATATACCACATTTTATTAATCCATTCATGTATTGATGGGTTGGTTTCACATCTTTGCAATTGTGAATTATGCTGCAGTAAACACCCTACAGAATGAGGGAAAATGCTTGCTGTTCATCTGATAAAGGTCTGATAGTGAGATTCTATAAAGAACTCAAGCAAATCAGCAAGAAAAATTATCAAACAACTCCGTAAAGAAGTCGACAAAAGACATGAATAAAAGCTTTTCAGAAGAAGATAGACTAAGGGCCAATAAACATATGAAAAAAGCTTAATGTCTCTAATCATCTGGGAGATGAAAATCAAAACCACAGTGAAGTTTCATCTGACTCCAGTGAGAATGGCTTTTATGAGAAAAGTCTCTGAACCGAGATGCTGTCATGGATGCAGACAAAGAAACATACACTGTCGGTGAGCCTGCAAACTAGTATAGCTTCTATGGGAAGTGGTACAGAGATACCTCAAAGAACTAAAAGTAGACCTATCATTTGATCCAGTAATCCCACTGCTGGGTATTTACCCAAAGGAAAAAAAAATCATTTTATCAAAAGGACACTTGCACTCAAAAGTATTATTTATATGGTAGCAGCCAAATTTCAAATAGCACTAGCACTCTACATCTTAGTCTTTCTCAACCTAGTTGGCCAAAGTGAAGAGTAATTGTGCTTTGAATATTTATAAATGCTGCTTCTGAGCATTTTCAGACAATGGCAAGACATTTCCCAGAGGAAACCCTGCCAGTCTGAAGTCCTTTCAGCCTTCAGACAGTAGTGAGATCTTATAATCGCCCAAAGAATACATGCTGTGCTGGTGCCCTCCTTCTCCATCTCTTACTAATGTCTCCTTTCACTCTGCATCAGCCGGGATGATGTCCTTGCTGTTCTTTAAAATGACAAGCACACTTTCACCTCAGGCTTTTGCCCTCCTCTTCCCTCTGCCTGGAATGTACTTCCCTTGATGTGTATTTGGTTTACTCTCTGCGTCTCTGTGTGGATGTCGTCTACTCAGAGAAGTCTTCCCTGACGAATCTCGACTATAGTAGCACCCACATTCCTCTGTGCTAGGCCCTTTTAGTTCTGTCTGATTCCTGCATGGTACTAACACTCATTTATTTCTGCTTCCCTTCTGCATGTGCCTGAGTGCCTACGTATGCACACATGGATGCCATCTCTTGCAGACAGGGATTCTACAACAGTGCCTGGCACTGAGGCCACCATGTTTGTTGAGGGAATGAAGCTGTTGGCTGAAAGGGAGGTGAAGAGAGGGCCACTGGAGCAGGCTTGTGCCCTATCATCAGCCTACTGGCATCCCTGAGTGCTCAGATGGCATTTTCCTTGCCTCTCTGTCAGATGCTGCACCATTTAGGCAGCTCTTTCTGTGGTTATTTCTTCCATTACACACTAAGTGACTTGAGACATCGGTCTGTTGTAAGGTTTTCCCCCTTCTGTTATCTCGGCTGTCTTTCTTCAGAGCTAGCACTGAGCCTCACATGCTGCTCACAGTATACTCTCCAGCTATCTGTTAACAAGGGATACAGGTAGCAGGTATCCTCCCCAAGGAGGAGAGCAGTAAATTAGGCAACACTGTAATTTCTCAGGCAAACTTCTAGCATTTCCATTCAGAATTCCTTTATGTACTTTTCCTGAGTCTTAAGTAAGAAAATTCCATTGACCATGCTCTTGATGAGAGAAGGGACTGGCATTTCTTGGTCACTACAGTTTCTCCAGTGCCTCACATGGTACCTGACATGTGGTGAACACTCAGGAAGTGTTCACTGGCAATTCATTGCAGAAGTGAATTTTGGCATACATAAAGTTTATTATGATTGATGTAAAAATTGCACTTTAAAATTATGAGAATTATTTACACTATCCATACAGGAACTATACAGAACAGTTTCTCATTATAAAAGAGCTCTTGCTGTTCACCTCACCTCCTGTGATATTGAATAAAAGGTGTCAGAAAATACACACCCCTTCCCTAGATGGGGGTCCATAAATGTCAGACCTCAAAGTCTCTTCTGAATAAATTACTGCTTTTTTTTTTTTTATTTAAAGGTACCCTCATGACCTTAAAGAATCCAGATACTTTCCAAAATAGAGCTATATTCCTACTTTTTCCTCAGTAGAATTTAAGCCTCAGGCATTTTATTACAGAGGAGTGAGAACCTATGCTTCTAGGATTAATGCAATGAGAGATCAAGGGCAGACAACACGGCCACCCAGAGAAAACGCTATGTTCATAAAAAAATAAGGCCAAAGTCCACAGTTCAGAATATCCTCTCTCATAAATAGTTAATTGGCAGTGAAAAGCTTAAGGGCTTAATCTCTATGTAGTTATGGACATGTCTTGTATACACTGCCTGGGATTAGGGGCGGATAGTCTTTAGGCAGAAACAAGCCAAGGCTTTCACTAGCTTTGCAAGGCAGGCAAGTACCAGGAATTCCTGGACAATGAGTTCTGTTTTATGGGTTTCTTTCAGATTGAAAGGAGCATGGGCTGGGGATTGGGAGACCTACCCTGTGACTGTGGGGAGGTCATTTATCCTAACTGATGGAGACAGAAACATCATGGGCATCATCATCAAATGAGATAGTGTGGTTCCTGATGGGTGACAAAGTTCTGCGGAAATAGGATGATTAGCTAGAGTTGCGTACTTGCTTGGCAAGACCCTAAACTTAGCTGACGGTGCCTCTTCACCTTCCTTTGCACTCATACCTGAGCAGCTAAGCATGGTTGGAAACATCATTTAGCTATGAAGACTGATATTTTAAAAAATGGTTGCTGACCTCAAGTGATAACTTCGTGCCACTGGCGTTCGTACTACATTTATCAAATCCATTTTCTTTCTCATTTCTAGACAGTGATTTCATACATTCTCTTCTCTTGAGACCTCCAACACCTCCTTCCCATTCTCACTCTCAGCTGATGGCTTTCCTTCCCATTTCCCAGAGGAATTTGAAGCCACCAGAGGAGAATTTCTACCAGCTCCACTGCCCTGTCCATCTACTTGCCTACATTTCTGTCTACAAGTACTGCTGCCTGTCCTGTTCACATGCATTGAAGGGGTTTCTGGTTACCAGATGAGGGGGTTTTGATGTGAGGAATGAAGAGATTTGACACAAAGTCCGTATGGAGGGACTGAGGAACTCTGGCAGGAGCCCCCCTGAGTAAACCTCAGGTCCGTGTTTGTTATCACAAAGCAGGAAAAAGTAGTTAAGTTATTTATCAGACATCAGCACTAAAAAAGGGAAACATGGAAAGTGTCAGACAGAACGTCTCTAACTTGTTTTTGCAAAATCTCAGATCTTAAGCAAGACTTCTGCCTTTAGTGTCAAGAGACTTTTGGAATCTAGAGAATCTTTACCATAACCGTTAGGCCCAGTACTGCCACATGTTACATACACATTCTCTCTTGGAGGCCAGTTTTCTGACCTCCTGCACGTACACAGCCAACAGGCCATTCTCATGATTCTTCAGGTCTCTCAAGCAGGAAATGAGTCTTATGCTAAAGATCAGGACTCAGTTTCCCCTACAATGGATCCTATGCATGCCCCTAGCTAAGACGAGCTTGTTCACTTGCGTGTCAGGTTGCATCCAGAATTGCCTGGTGAAGTGTATGGCAGTGCAGTTCTCTCTCCTGCTTTGCCAATTTATTCTTCTCACTGGATCTTTCTAGTTAATACATAAAATCACCTATTAATTTCTCCCATTTAAGTAATAGACCCTTTATTGATCTCTTTTCATTCATCAGTTGCTACTCCATTTCTATTTTTTTCTCTATGGCTAGAACTCTTCAAATTATTGTCTGTATCTACTATTGCCTGTTCCTCTTCTATGTTCTTCTTTGAAGTCATTGTCGTCGGGCTTTTGTTCCCACCATTTCACCAAAAGTGCTTTCATTAAGGTCAGTAATGATCTTTGTGTTGCTAGACCCTGTTTGCTCTACTTGATCCCTGATTGTACTTGATTCCTCTGATATCGTTGTGCCTGTAGTACCCTTACTTCTCAATGTACTTGTTCTCTTGGCTTCCAGAGTGCCAAACTTCGCTGGTGTACCTCAACCCCACTGTTGTTGTCTCTTCGTCTCCTTTCCTGATTCCTCTTCCTATTAGAGTTCTACAGGACATGGTCTTTGGACCTCCTCCTGTCTCTATTAGCACTCACTTCCTCCCTCAGTGACCTCACACTGTCTGGGAGTTCAAATCCATGTGGAAGCTAATCTCTCACAGACCTCCAGCTTATGCTTCCCTTCTGCACTCCAGGTTCACATGTCCCCCTGTGCTTGGAGAGGCACACCATAGCCTGCTCGCCCTGTGTATTCTCCCAATCCTTAGCAGGCTTACCAGCTGCAGGCATACTTGTTGGCCGGTGGTTGTCCTCTGCTTTGTTCTAGAACATGGGCTCCACAAGAGGGGCTCTGTTTACTGTCATATCTACAACACCCAGAAGAGTGTCTGGCACATCGTACATACTTAATAAATATTTTGTTGGAGGAGTGGATGTGTTAGGTTTTACTATACAGTGGAGACTTTAAAATTTACTGTTCCCACACCTTGCCTCAATTCTCCTTTCTGGTGTTCTAACCTTTCAGAAAGGGTTCTATCTTGGAACTCTTGTACTAAATCCATTTCCTACTGATAATATGACTGTTTCTGTATGTCCTTGTTTAATTGTTGGCAGACATTTTAGTATGCAGTGTTAAATATATTCTTTATGATGGATTTGGGGAGGCTATTTGGGATAGTAGACATCTTTGACTTTAGAGCCAGATACTTCTGATTTCAAATTCTTGCTCTGCCACTAGATAGCTACAGAGCTTTAGTCAAAACATAGTAACCTTAGACCTTGGTTTTCTCATTTTTAAATAAGTGAAATATTTGGTTCATAGGGCTGTTTGGAGAAATTAAATGCTGAATATATGGAATGCATCTGGCATAATTCTTGGCACATAATAAATGTTCAAAAATGGTAATTATTACGATTACTGTCTTTAGCAGATAATCTTCAAGATTGCTTGCAATTCAAAACTTTTTGAAATAAAACAATTATACTTATTGCTTTTAAATGTCAGCAGTTGGTCTTTGGTCAAGAACATAATTGTCTAATATAACATTGTTTCTGTGGAAAAACTTGGATTTGTTGGATTTGTTTTACATTTCAACTTACAGAGCCTTTTTCAGGAATTTATTCTGCTACAAAGTTCAAGGACTGCCTTTCAGTAAAATTTACTTAGCTGGAGTGCTTAGGAATGGAATGTTCTGGAGGAATTGAATCTTCTAATTAATGAGAAAGAAACTTATTTTGTAGGGAAGGCTTTTTCTAAAATGCCTTTATATGTACACTGAGCATAATCCCAAAGTATACTGTGAGCTCTCAGTAAGTACTTGGTTACTTGTCTTTGATCCAGAGACATTCACCTGAATTCCTATGTTTATTGTCCTAAGATATAGAAAGTAGAGGTGATGCTATTAAATACAAACCCAGCATAGGCATAAAGGTATATCTTAGAGGAGCTTTTTGGCCTTGAACCCTAAATGTCATTAGTATTGATACCACATTCATGACAGTTATTCATTACTTTCACTTACTTAGGTGAAGAAGGATTGCAAATGGCCATCACTCAAGCAATCTGAGACAGTAGCTGCAAACATACATGTATGTGCACATGTAAACACATAGACTCACACTGTTAAATAATGCAAGAGCAAAATATTAAATGCATGATAAAGTCTAACATATATCACTCAGCAGTATGTTGTAAGTGCCAAAATGAATGGGATAAATATAAGTACTGTGATTTCAAAGAAGGAGTGATTAACAAAGGCTAAAAATGGTCAGGGAAGGCTTCCTGGAAAAAGTGAGATCGGAACTGAGCATTGAAAGATGAGTCAGATTGTGTCTCCTGATGCAGTTTATGAGGTTGGCCCAGTCATGGACGAGTGCATGGCTCAGAGGCCAATCCATACCCTCCTCTGGGATAAGGAGGGCAAGTCTGCTGATTGACTTACACTTTCCTGTGAACACAGCACATCATCCCTAAGTCATGTCCTTGTCTGCCACTTACGATTTTGGGTGCTTTATGGGCTTTGGGTCAAGGTGAGGGCTTCTTAAGCTGTGAGGGCAGGAAAGGAAGTTTAGGGTCAAATTTTTTGTGGAGAAGTGTCTGAATGATTACCTGACTTTTTAGAGATAAGTCAATGAGGGCAACTTTTTTGGCTGCAGAATTTTCTCTGGTGATGGTTTGATTTGATGGGTGATTATGCAGGAGAAGGAAAAGGAGATTGGGGCTTTACAGAAAAACCTGACATCATTCACAAGTAATTTACCCCATTCCCAGAAAGTCAAACCTTTTGATTATGCATGGGGTAGGTGTAGTGGGGTGGCTGAAGAGAGTTTTCATATATTCTTTTATTTGCTCAGCTCCCTGGATTGTTCACTTGGAAACCATAGCTGTTCATAGTTGTACTAGATGGGCGTGTTTGGCCATCAGCCTATGGTCTTACACAGGCCTTTCATGTTAGTCATGTTCCCTATTGGTAGAGAGGCTGAAGTGTAGAGGTAGGTGAGCTGGAATAGGAAGGGCCACTACTGTCCTATGCACAGGGTAACAGCCGCAGTTCTGCACAGAAACTGTAGCTGCAGGTGTATGTTTAAATTAACCATGATTCCTAAACAGAAAAGTAGCCTTGTCTTTTTTAGGAATAGGTGGTGGGGAAATTCTGACCCTGAGTGATTTTGGACTCATAAAATTATTTTGAAGTGATTTTGACATCACTCTGGTTTTACAAAAGAGAAAATTACCACTCAGCCCTTGAACTGGTTTGTTTGAAATCACTAAGCTTTTGTCTGTCTGTCTCCCCCTATTCAGTTTGCTATTGACTGCTGAATTTATATCACTGCTCCTGACCTATTAGTCATCTCCACTCATATGTTTCAAAGGCATCTCAAGCTTGACACTTCCAAAATAGAACCCAGGTCTTCTTCCTAGTCTGGCCACCCACAGCCTTCTCTATCCCAGGAGGTGGCATCTCACCCACCTGGGTGCTGACCCAACAAGTCTGAGGCTTTCTTGGATTTCTTCTTATCCCTGATCTATCATCAGAATTTATTGACCAATCTTTTCCCCCTTGTCTCTGGATTTATTTTGAACCTCTCTACTTCTCCTTGTATCTGCTACCACCTCCCTAGTCCAAACTACCATCATCTTTTGGGCCTCTAATCTCTTCTCCACACAATGGCCAGAGTGGCCTTTTAAAAACAAATCTGAGCATATCATCCACCTAAACACCCTTTTATAGACCATCCTCTAGGAACAGAAGTGAGGGTTTGTACCAGGGCCCATGAGGCTCTGTGTGTGATCCCTGCTTCTCTACAGTCCCTCTCTGCTCTCTCCTTTGCCTGTGATGCTTCAGCCACATCAACGTCATTTCAGTTTCTTTAAAATGATAAACATTTATTGCCACAGAGCTTTCAAACATATTTTTTTTCCATCTGGAAACTCCCATTTTGTCAATTAGTTCTTAGCTTAGATGTCATTTCTTTTAGGCTACATTGATCCCCCCATCTAAAAGGTTCCTCCCTATTTTTTCTATTGTTATGCCCCACCTGTTTTCTTGACAGTATCATTCATGATTGTTTATTCACTAGTTTGGTTATCTTCTATACTAATTGCTGTCAGGGAAAGCCTGTGCTTGTTCTGCTCGCCCTGTGAACACTCTTTGTCCCTAGCTGTCTCCTACCGTGCCTTCCTTTGCTCCACTCACATCTGCCTCCTTGCTGTTCCTCAGCGGGCTAGACTTGCTCTGCCCCAGGGCCTTTGCACTTGCCAGGTCTGTTGTTCAGAAGGATTTTTTTATGCTGATATCTACGTGGCTGACTTTCATTTTCTTTAGATCTTTACTCAAAGTCCCCTTTTCAGTGAGCCTGTCTGTGGCCCCTGTGTGTGAAATTACACCTGCCCCTGCCACTTCACACTGTGAATGCCCTCTTGGCCTGTTTTTCTCCTTTGTACTTATACCTCTCTACCATCTGACACATTGTACTTATTTTATTTATTGTGTCCACTAGAATGAAAGCTCCAGAAAGGAGGGGACTTGTGCTCTTTCATTTTGTATGTCCAATGTTTTGAATACTTCTGGGCACTCACTCTACAAATGTTTGAATGAATGAATCCTTGCCTGAATTATGTGTGCCCAGTGGTGGGTAATGGTACATGGTGGGCAATTCTTAGACTTTTGTTTATTGCGGTGAAATATACATAACATAAAATATGCCATTTTAGCTACTTATAAGTGTTCAGGGTCATCAAGTATGTTAACATTACTGTGAACCCTCACACCATTGGTTTCCTATATTTAAAGGCATCAGGCAGAGTGGCTCACAGCTATAATCCTAGCACTTGGGGAGGCTGAGGCAGGCAGATTGCTTGAGGTTGGGAATTTGAGACCAGCCTGAGGACGAGTGAGTCCCCATCTTTACTTAAAAGTAGAAAAAATTAGCCAGATGTGGTGGTACTTGCTTGTAGTTCCTGCTACTTGTGGGGGCTGAGGGTGAAGGATCACTTGAGCCCAGGAGTTTGAGGCTGTAGTGAACTATAATTGCATTCTAGCTTGGATGACAGAGTGAGACTCTTGTCTCAAAAAAAAAAAAGTCAAGGAATAAGCAAGTAATTGAATGAGTAACTCTTGGCAAAGGGGACGTAGAATGATTGTTGGCAAAGTAGGTTTACAGTATAGGTCTCCTAATAGGGAGGCCCATGTTCTTTCTGCTGAATGATGCCATGGGTGAGGGAGGATGAGAGGACAAGTCTGAGTGCTATCTTGGATGCCAGGTACTTATAGCAAAGATACTCAGTGTTCTAGACTCCAGTTTCATGTGGTCTCTATTATAAATGACGAGCACCCAGCCTTGTCTTCCCTGCTCTCTGCTGGGTGCACCCAGCTTGCACATGCAGTGTGTACACACATCTCTTCTTCTGCTCCTGAGGAGGTACCTTTCGGAATGTCTTCCAGCTCCAGCGGGTACCTCCCATCTCATGGGATCCTTGTCTCAAGAGGGCCCCATCTGCCTCCCTTTATTTCTTGTTATCCCCTTAGGAGAGTATTCCATTGACTGGAGGGAAGTGTTTATTTTTAAGTCTAAAGTAAACCAGATTACGTTGAGCACAAAATGTTAAGTGTGGGTCAAAATCATTTGACTATGAAATTCTTCCAGATGGATTGGAGGGGGGGTTATTTTAAGCCTTTAACCATTTCTTCTTGTAAGCCTGTTGAGTTTTATGAGAAATCCATTCTTCTGTGTACTTTACTCTCTCAAGGCCTCTCTTAGGCAGCTGTAGTATCTCCTCTCACCCTCACCATACTCCCCCCACATTCATTCTCCTGTGCTCACTGTTACTCATGCGCACTAACTCACACAAGCATGCCCAACCTGCCAGTTTATTTTGACTCTCTTGGGATTGTAAGGAAGAAGCCCAGAAAGCTGACAGCAAACCTCACAGTGACTTAGGATCGCAAGGATAAGACCTCTGCTCAGACCCAGACAGGCTTCAGCTGTCCTATATCACATGCTGCTCTGGAATTCTCAGGGACATTGCAGTGGTGTCTTTTCATTGTGATTGCATTGGCATCTTAGGACAGAAGCACAAGACACCAACATCTAAGTATGTGGGGTTTTGTTGAATATGCAGTCTTCTGTGGGGTGCTTAGAGAGGATCAGGCATAGGCTGGACCCCAGAGGAGCTTAGAGTGCAGTGATATGAGCAGTGGTGTCCATACCCAACTCCTGCACAGATACTGTGAACATGATACCCTGGTTGTGCACAGAAAGCTGTGGGAGCTCTGAGGAGAGAGATGCTTGCTCTGTGGGATGGGAATACATGGAGATCAGGGGAGAGTAACAGAGGTCCCTGTTAAGGCTGAGGGTAAGTGCTGCTGTGCATGGGCAGAGTAGGGGGGAAAAGTCAGGGCTGGGTAGGACTGGGGTTCAGGGAAGTTCCTATTTTGTCAGTGATCGATAGAAAATGAATTCATTTGGGATTATGCTCATTTTTGTTGTTAGCTGTAATCATTTGTTGTTTGACTTGCTTTCTGCCTTCAGTAGAGATATGAGAACCTGGCAGGAAATTGTTGAATTTCCACCAGAGTGGCCATCGTACACAGCAATGCAGGGTTCAGAGTTGGTTGTTATTCTGCTAGTAAGAAAGGTATTCTGTGTTACCCTAATTAACAAGATTACCCAGCCCAGTGGACAAATAGCAATGTCCTTTTAGCTCATTATTGGTTACTTCATGGCAGTGAAGATACACACCAATTGATTTAAGGTATTTGGATAGATTTTTTACTAGTCATGTCTATTTAAAAAATATTCAGTCACCTCTCTTTTTCTTAAAGGGTGATAAACACTTGGTCATGTGACAAGACTTGGCATTGGATTATTAATTGAAATATTTGCTAATACTTGTATCCCCACAGCAAAAGTCACTAAGTGAATCCTTAAATATCTTATTGGAAATGGGGAAAATATCCCTTAACTAGCAAAGTTTTTTCTCTTCCTAAAATTAGGCTTATAAATGACTAAATAGATGATGGAAAAATTATAAAATTTTTTTTTAGAGTGTCAATTTTTAGTTGGAAGAAAAATGTCTTGTGGGAACCTTGCCTTTCCCTGTTGAAACTAGACAAAGCGCAGTGCCGACGGTCCTTGTTGCATCTTTGCTTTATTAGTTCTCCTGGGTGTCTTGGCTTCAGATAAGACACATGGCCCACAGAGGGAGTCTGCTGCTTTCATTTAGGAAATATGCCATCTGTTTCCATCACAGTGGCCCACAAAGGAGTTGGAAGATACCCCTGACATTGGTTATATTAGAAAAATAACAAAAGGCCCCTACAGTTTGACTTGTAGGTCAGTTTGCTTTCTTAAATCAAATGGTGCCCAATGAAAGTTTTCTGGTGAGTGTTTCCTCTGAAGTTTTAAATGGATTTAAATAAAGTTCGGTGTCTAGATGAGAGGATTCCCAGTGAAATCTTCAGTGTACAGAAGTGCTAAAAGCCATTGAGCGAGAAAGCCATTGCTTTCCATAATGTTTTCCTGTAAGAACACGAGAATCCCCATCCTCCATCAGACTAATGGCTCTTCCAGTCCAGCACTCTGCCACTGAGAGTGGAATTAAGGGAGGCAGTGTGGGTGGACCCAATGACCCTTCTAGCCATCACCTTAAAATATGGGGTGTGCTCCATGTATGCATAACTTTCTTTAATAAACTATTGTGGAACCATTATTTTATACCGTTCTTGAATTTGTCTAAATTGCTTTCGCATCAGTTTTTATTTTTAACCATTACTACCTGGAGGAATGTGGCAGCCAGTCTGGGCAGCAGCCACTCAGGATTTGCCTCTGTCACCAATAAAGGATCACTGTCATTTTTCTTTTTTGGGGGGGTATTCAATGTGTTGTGATTTGTACAAATTGGAGTGCTTACATCCTACTAATTAGGATATTTCACCTCATTTACTTAATCACAGTTAAGACATTTGTGTTCAATACTTGATAGATTTGACTTGTATCCTTGCAATATACTCCATAGGTGAGGTCCTACCATTAACCCTCCCACTATGGAACCACCCTCCTCCCTTCCTGCCCTCCTTTCCTTTCCCCCTCCTTCATCCTAGTCTATAGTTGTGGTTCATCTCTCATATCAAAGGGTGAGTGATTATAAATTGATTGGGTTTATAGTAGTACTGAGTACATTAGATGTTTTTTTTCCATTCCTGAGATATTTTACTAAGAAGAGTATTTTCCAGTTCCATCCATGTAATAAACATAAAAGAGGTAAAGTCTCCATCTTTTTTTAATGCTGCATAGTATTCCATGGTATACATATATCATAATTTATTGATCCATCTGTGGGTTGATGGGCACTTGGGCTTCTTCTAAGACTTGGCAATTATGAATTGAGCTGCAATGAACAATCTGGTGCATATATCCTTGTTGCCAATTGATTTTTGGTCTTTTGGATATATATCTAGTAGAGGAATTGCAAGAATCAAACAGTAGGTCTACATTTAGATCCTTAAGTGTTCTCCAAACTTCTTTCCAAAAGGAGTGTACTAGCTTGCACTAGTACAAGCACTTCCCACCAGTGGTGCATAAGTGTTCCCTTTTCTCTACATCCACGCCAACATCTGTAGTTTCGGAATTTTGTGATGTGGACTGTGGACTACTCTTACTGGAGTTAGATGATATCTCAAAGTGGTTTTGGTTTGCATTTCTCTGATGATTAAAGATGATGAGCATTTTTTCATGTGTCTGTAGACTGTGTGCCTGTCTTCTTCAGAGGAGCTTCTGTTCATGTCTCTTGCCCACAATGAAATGGGATCACTTGTTCTTTTCTTATTAATAAGTTTGAGTTTTCTGTGGATTGAAACAGAAAAAAACCTCAAACAGTCAAGACATTACTCAGAAATAAAAACAAATCATGAGGTATCACACTACCAGACTCCAGATTATACTTTAAATCGATAGTGATCAAAACAGCATGGTACTGGCACAAAAATAGAGAGGTAGATGTATGGAACAGAATTGAAAACCAAGAAATGAACCCAGATGTTTATCGTCATTTGATCTTTGATAAGCCTATCAAAAATATAAATTGGGGGAAAGATTCACTATTTAACAAATGGTGCTGGGTGAATTGACTGGTGACTTATAGCAGACTGAAACTGGACCCACACCTTTCTCCTCTAACAAAAATTAACTCTCACTGGTTAAAAGACTTAAACTTAAGACATGAAACTATAAAAATTCTTGGAGAGAGTGCATGGGAAACACTTGAAGAAATTGGCCTGGGAGGGGTGGTGCCTGTGGCACAGTGGGTAGGGCGCTGGCCCCATATTCCAAGAGTAGCAGGTTCAAACCTGGCCCTGGTCAAACTGCAACAAAAAAATAGCTGGGCGTTGTGGCAGGCACCTGTAGTCCCAGCTACTCGGGAGGCTGAGGCAAGAGAATCTCCTAAGCCCAGGAGTTGGAGGTTGCTGTGAGCTGTATGATGCCATCTACCAAGGGCGATAGAGGGAGACTCTGTCTGTACAAAAAAAGAAAAAAGAAAAAAAATTGGCCTGGGAGAATACTTTATGCAGGAGATCCCCCTAGGCAATTGAAACAACATCAAAAATACATTACTAGGATCTGATCAAACTAAAAAATTTCTGCACTGCCAAGAACACAGTAAGCAAAGCAAGTAGACAGCCCTCAGAATGGGAGAGGATTTTTGTAGGTTATATTTCCAACAAAGCACTGTCATTTTTCATTCAGTTTTTCTATTGGTTCTCTTGATTCACTAAGTAGGATTGATAAATGCTTACATTATTCACCTGTATATTTATTTTACCTCTTTCTAAGAGAAGATTGCTTTAAATCATGCACCAGTACAGTTCTTAATGGTACTTTCTTCCTTGCACTTTCCTGTAGGGGCTCTCAGAGCTGTGGAGCCTGGTTAATACGCCCTACCTTAGAATAGTGAGATGTGGACCTCAGAGTTTGAGTTAATTTATTGTCCCACTGTTCACTTGCCATGTGGTCTAGACTGCTTTGGGGCTCTGCCTCAGGCTCAGCTTCCTTATCTGGAAGGTGGGGTAATTGGTTCCTTGTCAGACTACTGTACTCACTTCGGCAATCTGAATTGCAGGTGACAGAGGCCCAGTTCAAACTGACTTATGCCAAAAAAAGCCTGGGGTGTGGCTGACCCCAGGCGCTTCTAGATTCCAGAGGTGCCAGTGCTGGTGTGGTTCCGTCTCCTTATCTTTCAGCAGTGGTTGCTCTGCATGACTTTCTCCTTGGATGTGATGGTGAGGTGGCTCTGGCAGCTCCAAATTCATGACCTACCAGGTTGGCAACCCAGGCAAAAGAAATGTGCTTTTCCAATAGAAAAATTAGAGAAATCCCATGGAGGTGCCTGAGTTTTTGGCTTGGGGCACAGTCTATTCTTGTCCTTTTCACTGTGGCCAGGGGAATAGAGTCTTATGGTCCTGCAGTGGCCAGAAGAGGGTGGAGTTACCTCTACCCAAACCGCATGAGGAAAGAATTCCCCACAGAGAACGAGGTTCTCATTAAGAGAAGTGAAGTTGGCCACGCACAGCAGCAAGAGAACATAACAGTGCCTATCCCGAAGGGATGAGGGCTGTGAGGTGATGTGGGTAGAGAACTCCAGGCAGTGCCCAGCATACAGAATTCCCAGGAGGCAGAATCTATCCTCTTATTCTTCCTTGTAGTACTTAAAGAGTGCCACTTCTTTATACTGGTTCCAAAGGCACTTCTTTAACACATTAAGTTGATTCTACCTTTAATATTTTTATAAACTTTTAATTTCACTTACCTTCAACCTTGATGTGTTTTGAAAAGATCTATTTTAAGAGGGGACATGGCAAGGGGAAATTTCACTTAATCTGTTTTTGTCATCCAGTCAAAAATGACGTATGGAGAATCCACCATGTACAAAACACCCTGAAATCTGTTGGGGTTAGAAAGGAACTGTGAAAAGCCCCATTCCTGGGGTGTCTGCAGCCTACTTTGTATGTGTGGTAGGCCAAGTGTATACATCCTGTGATGCAGGGTATAATACGAGCAAGAGCTGTCAGGGAAGTGGGAAGATACAGAAAGCCCAGAATAGAGCAGGACCCCATCCAGGCAGGAGAGCAGAGGAGGCAGCGTCTGAGCTGAGTCTGAAGAAGGAATGTGGTTTTATAGGCATCACTGTACAGAGAAAGATGGGGTGGAGAAAGGGGTGGCCAGCAGAGGTGAGGGACAGGGAGCTGGTTCATTCGTTCTTGGTGTTCACGTTATGCTGGGCTCTGTGCTTGGAACTGGGCATTCAAAGACAAGAAGCATTTCCTTTCTCGATTGAAGATGTCATAAAAAGCCATGGCTGCCCAGACAGAAGTTTGCAAGGGGTCTGGTGAGGGTGTGGCAGAGGGAACGCTCGATTTTTCTTCCTAATGGTGAAGGGTACGAACAAAGCACACAGATGGGATGGTGAGGATGAATCTGTGAAACAGGAGGATTTCTGGGGCCTGCGGCCTTCAGGAGGTGGTATAGTGGAGCTGGCTGGTAGAGGAGCTTGCATACCAGAGTAGGGAGTTTGGCAAATTTCACTGGGTGTGTGTCCTATGCAGTTGCCCAGGGCTCCATAATTGGCTTAATGCTCTGCTGTTGTCATTTTGAAATTATTAGTACTTTTAAAACAAGAGGTCCTACATTTTCGTTTTGCACGGGGCCCTGCAAATTATGTAGCCCATATGGAGGAGGATATACTGTCAATCTGAGCTGTGCTTTAGGATGCATCCAGTGCAGTTAAGGAGAGGAGAGCAGAGATGGGACCATAGTTGGCGAGCTGTTTGCATTGTTAGGAAGAAGAAGCATTAAAGACCTCCATCAGGACATGTGTACTCAGGGTAAGTGGGCACCTCTGACAGCCTGGCCAGGCCCTGGTGGCAGAGGAAACACACAGGCTGCCGGGGGAGGAGAAGCCAGGTTTAGCTCTCAACTCAGGGACTTGCTCAGAACTGCCCTCTGAGACAGGGCTGCCGCTAACTTACCTATAGATAATGCAGGTGATCCAAACTGCAATTTATAAGACTGTCTTAATATTTTTACCCTTAAGCTAAAACTGACATTGACAGGCTCATTCAAAGAACATAAAATCACCAGAAAAGACATTCTGGAATCAAACAGATGGACCAAGCAATCATGTTAAAAAACAGTAAATCATAACTTGAACTTCAGTTGATCATAATCAAATTTCTCTTTCCTTATTTAATTTTGAAACATCTTCCTAAGTAGTTTTCTATTTTGGTTTCTTTTAATTAAAAGACTTTGTTATTACAGGGCACTCCAAGTAAAGGTACCTCATATGTTAACATCTGAAACAAAAAACCTTCTCATTTGGGAAATGATATCCTGAGGTTTGGAAGTGGGTATTTTGTCAGTTACAAAGATTTCTGATCCCTTTGTACTGTCTTCTGTTTCCTGTCTGGTACAGACACAGGCAAAGCACTTTTGTGGAAAGAACACAGGGTCGGGCAGTGCCGTACAAGGGCCCAGATGCTGAGCTGGGCCATCTAGAAATTAAGGAAGCAGCTTAGTAGGAGCCAGGGTAAGGCTTTTGAAAAGATTGAAGGTCTTTACTTCAGTTATGTGAACAGATTGGTACTCCTTTTCACATTTTTATCAAAAAATGAGTTCTTGGCAAGTACAAAGACTACTGTAGCTCTTCCTTCCCTTATGGTATGGTCCTACAACTGGTCATCCAAAGTGATTCTCTCTGGTTTATGCATCCTTTTTATGAAGGAATAATTTGGTACCATCCAGATGTGCCATGCTCAATAAATGAGGATTATACCTGGCTTTTTTTTTTGAGAGGGTTATGAAAGAATACATAATGTCATAAATGGGAGACTCATAAAGTTAGCAAGATGAAGACTCAAGAGTTCTCTTGCTTTGCTCATTTGCTCTCAATAAGTGAGATATATTTGATTTCATCTGGATGCTCCCGCTACGCTGATGGTGTGTACTGCTCAGCCAGTGCCTCTCATAGCAGCCAGCACCTCCAGTAGAGAATGTGCTTGGCAGACACTTGGCCATGTCCTTTGTGTCTCCTATGGTACCAAGTATCTTGCTTTATACACAATAGGTACTTGTTTGTTGGGTATATAAATAAATGTGCAGTTTAATTAACCCTGTTTACTTGCCTGTGGAAAGAGACATTCACCATCTGTAGAGTGTGACCTGTGACTTTCTCTAGATGCAGGGACAGCTTTGATCTAAAGCATCCTTATAATCTCACTTGGCCCTTTTTGGCATGAAGAGTTGGGAAGGCAGAGACCATGTCCAATTTGCCTGGCATTTATTTCCTAATACCTAGCACAGTGCTTGGCACTTGGTAGGAACTTAACAAATATTTTTTGAATGAATAAGTGAATGGGATATACTTGTCTTTCTTAAATTATAGTAGAAGTTCCTTGTGTCTTCAGTGAAATTTGTTTAGTCTTCAAGCTCCTTTGCTCATTCACTTTCACACACAGGCACACACACATGTGCTTGTCACAGTGACTAATGTATCATGGTAATATGATATTTGTTCAGTAAATGGAGTTAGTAAGGGACAGTAGATAAAGAAAGGTGCACCAGCCAGGAGGTGAAAGATCTGGATCTGAGATCAGGTTTGGCCACCTAACCAGTCTGGAGACGTTAAGTGGCGTAGGTATCCTTAGCTGCTCAGAGTCTCTCTCTCCTGCTTGTTTCAAAAGTGGTTTTTAGCTTACAAGAAAGGGAGGATCTGAAATGCTTGGTAAAAGTTAAGCCTTGTACAAATGTGAGGATGTGTTCTTGTCACCAAAATGTGATGAAATCCTGTAATATTAGATGTATGGCTAATATGTATATACCTCCTCCCCAGTCCACACTGAGAACTGGGTGCTTTATTTTATTTACCTGAATAAATATAATAAATAAGCTACATTTTCCATGTACAAAATTTTGAACTCAGAGAAAATGGTAAACAACAACAGTTACCCATAGAAAATATCAAAGAGATGACCACTGTTAACCTTTTGGAATATTTCTTTTTGTACCTCTCCTAGGCAGATGCATAAACATTACACTCACCCCCCACCCCAGTATGATTTTACCCACCAAGCAGTTGTTTTGTATCAAATTTTCCTAAGTGTGGAAAGTTTCAGAAAAAGAAAGAGCCTTGTCTTAACATTTTTTCTGTCATTTTCTTAGAGTCTAGTCTGTGTGAGACAGAGCAGGCATTTTCTAAATATTTAATGGCTTTCTAGAACTTCAGGGCTGGAGAACAGGAAAACTATAGTCCCCGGAGAGAAGCAGGCCCAGGATCCCAGGGTTGGATGGTGGCAGAGCCAGAGCTCAAAATCTTGCTTTTGTCTTCCTGCCATTGGTTACTAATAATTTAAAGTGTAGATGCAAGAAGGTCCCTTGGGTTGGTGCTTTTAGCAGAGAAGCTGATGCTTAGATAATTTTACCTGCATTTCTAGGTTTGTGGTTACTGCTCAGAATCAAGCTAGTGTCTGGACTTCTTTTTTTTTTTTTTTCTCTCTTTTTTTTTTTTATTCAATGATAGCTCTATACATTAATGCAAACATGGGGTACAGTGTAGTGTTTTCATATACAATTTGAAATACTTTCATTAAGCTGGTTAACATAGATTTCATGTCTGCAGGTTATGTCTCTGACAAAGGTTTAATAACCAGAATCCATAGAGAACTCAAACTTATTAACAACAACAACAAAAAAAAAACAAGTGATCCCATTGCAAGGTGGGCAAAGGACTTGAAAAGAAATTTCACCAAAGAAGATAGGCATGCGGCCTATAGATATATGAAAAAATGCTCACCATCCTTAATCATTAGAGAAATGCAAATCAAAACTACTTTGAGATATCACCTAACTCCAGTAAGATTAGCCCATATCACAAAA
>CAUYQV010022108.1:0-60682 GCA_963574575.1 Galagoides demidoff
GCAAGCTTTTCTGGCCCTGATCTTGATACAGGGCTGAGGTAGGGAAGGAGTAAGGGGCAGCTGCCTCATTTGCAATAAAAAAGGAAAGAGGAGGGAAGACACGGGGGCCAGTGAGTAGGAAAAGATTCCCGCACTGGGAGGTCTAGGTGGGTGAGTTGCTTGAGCTCAGGAATTTGAGACCAGCCTGAGGAAAAGTGAGATCCTGCCTCTACTAAAAATAGAAAAACGGAGGCAAGAGGA
Source organism: Galagoides demidoff (assembly GCA_963574575.1). Classification (NCBI taxonomy): domain Eukaryota; kingdom Metazoa; phylum Chordata; class Mammalia; order Primates; family Galagidae; genus Galagoides; species Galagoides demidoff. The sequence continues at coordinate 241 of CAUYQV010022108.1, forward strand.
TTGCTTGAGCCCAAGAATTGGAGGTTGCTGTGACCTATGATGCCACAGCACCCTACCCAAAGTGACAGCTTGAGACTCTGTCTCAAAGAAAAAAAAATCACAAAAATAGAACTTAAAAAAATCATCGTTTATATAGTCAATGTTTCATGATCTGGAGAGGTGTCATTTAAAACTACAGAAAATTCTTTAAACTTTAAGGCCAAGAGAACCAGAATTTCATAAAATACTACTTTTTTATGTGTATCTTACCCATTTCCATGTTTTTTGTCAGAAATAAAATTTGAAATGTATTCTTCCTGACTATATCATTTATTGATTTTTATCTTCTGACATATTTCAGATACTCGATAGCCAAAGGATCTGCTCATTGGGCTCAGGTCATCAGTAGCTATTGGTAGTGGCTATGGTGGTGGCACTGCCAGATCACCCCTTTGGGACCCATGCCTCCTTTCCCTGCCTGCTCGGGAGAGAGAGGCTGAGGTCCTTCTGTGAGAATTAACCTAGTCCTAGGCCAATGACGGCTGCCTCACCCTAGGACCACCACCACAGCTTTGGCCTCCTCCTCACCCTCTGCCCTCCTGCCCAGCAATGCATTTCCAATAATGATAAGGTCAGCCTCTCTTGGCCTGCATGGGACAGCTCTGGAGAGCCATCTCATCCCCAGAGCTCCCGGACAGTTGGGGTGAGGCCTTTGCTGAGACTGTTTCTCATTTCAGTTCCTCTGCCCCGTCCTACTTCCTCCCCTCCCACACAGAAGGCAATCCCAGTCAGCCATCTACACCTGAATCTCTGTTTCGGCCTTTATTCTTTGTTGCTATTGCTGGTGAGAACCTGGCTTAACACGGTCTGATGCTGGGGCTGCCTTTACAGGCCTAGCTGCCAGGCAGGCTGCAGTGCGGCTTAAAACCTTGAGCTCCAGACTTGACAACTTTTTAAAAAAATGCACCCTGAGGTGATATTTCCTTGGTATTATAAGAGCTAAGGAGAAGGGCTCCACTTTATCACAGGCTGTGCACCCAGCCCTTTCTCCTGTGCTGACCCAACCCTTAAGGTAAGTTTTGCTGTGGGGCTGTTGATTTCTTTTCTTGACAGCAAACCTTAGTTAAGCCGATGAGAATACTTTTACGAGGAATTTAGTTATAAGGAATCACCAAAGAATAAATGCTCCAGGTCTTAATTTCTTTCTTCCAGAATGTTCCTTTGATTCTATTAAGATTTTCTCTCCCTCTCCCCAACCCTCACCATTGGAAGTGAAATAATGGACCATAACACAGTCTGTCTCAAAACTTCCCAGCCCAGCAAACCCCCTAAGAGGTGTCAGGTTACAAATGATCCCATTTTATCAGCATAGCCAAGAGGGGCACTCAAGTGTTAGGGAAGAGACAAAGAAAATCTGCCCCCAGGAAAGTTTTTCTATCCATTTAGGCAAAGAAGAAGCTGGCGGCTTCCTTTGCAAAAAAAAAAAAAGATAAGATAAATAAAAATAACATATCAGCTCTCCTTTCTAATGATATTTACTACTATAGAGATAAAAGGCTAAATAAAAACAATGTCAATGCTATCATTTGCGTTATTAGTGATGAGGGCTATACCACTCATCCCTTTTCATTAGAAACATTTTGAAAGTTTCTTAACAGCTTTAATGAGATAATTATAATTTCTTTTTTGCAAATAATACATATATTAAGACATTTTTTGGCTGAGTCTAGTCCTTTCTCTAGCTGTTGAATAGTTTCCAGATTGATGATTCTGGAGGTGTTGGTGTCTCTCTCCCATCCCCCACCCTTCCTTCCCACGGGACTTCCAACTTCCTTGGGCTATGCCTCCGACAGCTTGCTTTACACAGCTGTCTCTTTACCTCACCTGTGACTCTATGGAAGTTTTGAGGCAGACTGTGTTTTGGTCCGCTATTTCACTTCCAAGAAACACAGTTGACAGAGCCCTTTCTGATTCACCTAGATTGCCCGGAGGGGTTCACTTGTTTCTATTTGTATGTGTTTTACGTTTCTCGATTTTTCTGTATCTCAAAACTTTTGTAATGTCTCACATAAGTTATTGGACTTAAATACCAATATGTTTTGAATTTTTCTTTCCTAGGTATTTATTTATTTATGAGACAGTCTTCCTTTCTCACCCTGGGTAGCGTGCCATGGCGTTATAGCATTATAACTCACAGCAACCTCAAACTTGTCCATTCAAGCTCTTGCCTCAGCTTCCTCAGTAGCTGGGATTACAGGTGTTCACCACAGCACCCCTCTGTTTTTAGAGATGGGGTCCTGCTCTTGCTCCAGCTGGTCTCTAACTCCTGAGTTTGGGCAATCCACCCGCCTGAGGCTCACAGAGTGCTTGGATTACAGGGGTGAGCCACCAAGCCTGGTAATCTTCTCTAGGTTTTAAAAATTTTTATTCCTCTACCATGTAATTCTTCACTTTCCAAAACTTGGTTTCTCTTTTTGGTATTATCGCCACTAGAAGTAAACTTTAATTCTAGCAAACTGCATGTACTTGAGCAGAACTTCTTGAGAATCTCAAAAACTGTAAAGAAATAAATTAATATGTGCAGGTTTTACAGAGAAACACAGATCTGCTTTTTTTCCTTCCTTTACGCACACATTATTAATTTTGCATAAAATTCTCTTTCCTGGTTTGTGCACCTGGCAAAATAAAGACCTAGCTTACCCCTGACTGCTTTGCTATCCCTGACTCTACTCACTGTGCTCTGTCTGCCCTGCATAAATGTTATTATGATGGCAATTACCTCTTACATTATAATAATAATTGTTATTTTACTTATTCAGTGTTTTTCTTTTTAGACTTTGAGATTCTTTGAATCTACATACCAGTCATCTTTGTGTTGCAGTGTCTAGCCTTGAGCAGAGCGCAGATGTTGGTGAAATCTTAAGTTAAGGATGTGTTTCATAAAAGACAGAGAACAAAGCTATTTTCTCTACATGGCAGTTTTCAAGATGGGTTAAATTCTCATGGCTGCAAGAGGCACACAAATGGGAAGAAATTCCTCTGAATTAGTTGATGATAAATATTCCTATTTTAAGACCACCAAGGAGGAGCCTCGTTGGTTGAAAAATAGAAGTTGTACCTTTGTAAAAAAAGAACATCTTTGTACTGCATCTACTATTGGAAACTTCTATCCAAAATCTAGCTATGGAAAACATCTATAAGAATGAAAAATTATAGAAGAGTGGACAAAATTGAAAAATCCCTCCTCTGCCTAGGATGCTTTGATACTCAGAAGCTGTTTGAAAGGAACAGTGTCCATATTGTTCCAGGTGTTCATGGGTTCCTGTCCCTAGAAGGATAGATCTGTGGACAAGAGGCCCTTGTCTTCTCTGCCTCAGCTGGGCACCGCGCTCTGCTTGGCTTTTCTGTTCTTTCAAAGAAGGGCCTGTCCACAGCAGGAGAAGGCCGAGTGGGGAAACCGACAGCACATGCTTATCTTTTAATGAGACTAAGGCACTAAAAATAAACCAGGGCTTTATAGTTTTTATAACTCTCTGCATGGGTCATGGACCCAGCGTATAGGTGCAATTCCAAATTTGTCTTTTTGGTGAAATGATGTCATTGTAATTCACGGAAAGATTCAGGAGGTTCTAACTGAACGATGGAGTTTTGTGACTAAAAACAACCTTTGATTTCATTAAACAGACTTTCTTGGCTGAAAGATGAACAATCTGAAATCTAACAACATTTAATGCCTGCTCCAGGATGACAGTCGTGGAACTGAGGTCAGCGTCCTTTCTAGCATAGCAAGGTGACTCTGTCACCTTTTATTTCCTTTGGGGCACTGAGAAAGGCTGAATCCTTTATTGGTGTGTCCAAACTTTCTTTCTCTCTTTTCTTCATTGGAAGAATCAGAGTTATCTTAGCCTCCACATTTAAGTACTCAAAACATTAACTAAAGCCAAAGAGCAGAAAAAAAGTCAGTGCATACTTTTCATGATATCCAACACCGAAGATAAGCAAAAAAAGTCCTCACAAAGTCAGCATGTGGCCGGTGGGCCATCCGTCAGCCACTCCCGCTAGAGTCTAATCAGGCAGTGTTTTCAACCTATTTTTTTTTAATCTCACAGCACACTTGAACCTATAATTAAACTTCTATACTGAAATTATGTTAATTGGAAAAAGAAGAGTAAAAGAAAAAATAATACACTTACTGTGCTTTGAACTTCTTTCAAAAATAATTTGATTAATGTTCTTTAAAGATGTTCACGGCTTACCGAAGATCCTCTCAGAGCACCCCAGTGTACTGAGGCACACCAATTGAACACCACTGATCTAATGTCTAGATTTATGACTTACTCTTACTCTGTGTGATGTTTTTCTTTTCCTCTGTGTAGGCAGAATAATGGCCACCAAAGATATGCACATTCTAGTTCCTGAGACTTGTGAATATGTTACCTTGTATGGCAAAAGAAACTTTGTAGAGGGTATTAAAATTGCTGCCCTTAATATAGGGAGATTATCAGTTGAGCTCAGTAGAAATACATGAGCCTTTAAAAGTGGAAGAGGAGGGAGGAGCAGTGAAGTCAGAGAGATAAGATGAAGAAGAGGAAGGCGCATCTGAAGCCTCAGGAGGACCAGCCACTCCTGCAGGCTTTAAGCCACAGGCAGCCTCTGGAAGCTGGAAAAGGTGAGGGGACGTCCCCTCCAGAGCCTCCAGAAAGAACATGACCTTGCTGACATCTTGACTAGGGCCTGGTGAGACTTGAAGAAGCACAGCAACCAGCTGAGTCCACAGACTTCTGATCACAGAGTTTGTGGGACTTCTTGTACCATAGCAATAAAAACAAATGGACCCTCCTTCTCTGCGCCCTTCATCTTCTCCACTTCACGTCCTCCTATAGTCAGCTCACCATCAGCACCATCATCATTGTCATCACCGTCTCCCCACCATTGCCCCCTTTTATCGAGTACCTATTAGGAGGAAGCACTGGGTTTAGTGCTTCCTACCCATTGTCTTTGTTCTTTAAAACAATCCACCAGGTAGGTAATGTTAACTCCTTTTGACAAATGAAGTAATTGAGTTCTGGAAAGGCGAGCCATTTTTCACAGGCTATGTAGCTCGTAGCTAAGAAGTATAAGATCCTGAGAGCTGTCTCTGGGTGAAAAACAATTTCAACTTTGTAGGTGGTCAAAAGCTATAGTACTCTATTGTTTATTTTCGATACACATTCTTTATTCTTTACAAGGGAACAAAAGAGACTAAAAAATTCTTCTTTTTTAAAATTGATATACTCTGGTGTGTGGGCAAGTGATTATCAGCAGGGGTTGGCAGTATAGAAAAAGGAAATATTAATTTATAAATATGCAATTAAAAAATATCTTAGCCATAGATATGTAGATACAGTAATCTGAGTAAGTCTGTTTCATTAGACTCGGCAATGTAGAAAACATTCCATCTACAACTTAGAGATTACTAAGATTTTTCCTGTGTAGTTTTGCAAGAAGCCCTTAGATAAGGAGATTTTCTAATCTCTTCTTTAGCTGATCTAGAATTAAGTTCAAGTTAACTAAGCACTGCTCTGTGTTTACGTAATCTGAATAAATTGCCCGAAAACATGTATTCTGGTCTCAGAGTACTGTAGTAATTAAAAATATGCCGGGAATGGATGCCTCCTGAATGCCATTCCCTGACAATTCTAACCCTGTAGGATGCCAGGAGTCCATGTGAGTCTTGCTGCCACTTTGTGGTGCTGGATGTGAGGGGCCAGAAAGAGGCCAAGAGCACAGGACAGAGGTAGTGGAGATTAGAAAGGGGACCCAGTGAACATTCGAGAAGGTCAGGGACTCTAAAATATGAAAGAGTAAAAGGCAGAAAAAAGGCTCATAGAAACAAAAATTCACAGAGAGAGCCATAGCATAGACCTAGAAAAAAGAAAGGAGTTATTCAAACCAAAGGTGTCAGGAAAGATACCTTAAAAAAATCATAAAAAAGAACTGGTTTGGTATTTGGGGATACATAGTATAGGCCAGACTAAGTTAAAAGCCAAAGGACTTTCAGAGTAGTGTTTCATGCTCCCTTTCCCATTTTTAAGGGTTTATTTCTTACCTCATATAAAAATATCAAACAGATACTGATTGAACTTTTGCTATTCAGCAGAGAGGCTTCATTTCTTGGTCACTAGTTCACAGTGCTAGTGAACAAAAGAACTAGGATTTGGTTCTAATTCTTCTTGATATCCAAGCCCATTTGCTTTTAACCACAACACTGTAATTTTGAAGACATGTAGAATTTATTCTTGTGTCTGTCTAGTCAGGATAATTAAAGACTTTCACTTATACCCTGAAATCTTGAGACCAGGCCTCTAAAAAACTAAGGAAAAGACCACAGAGTCATGTATATACTTCCCTGGGCACAGATGAATGGGTTCACAGGCAGTCTTCCCCTCTCAGAGATCTACACATCTCATTTCTCAATGTCTACAGGAAATGGAGGAGAAAGGCAGTGTCCAGGCATGGTGGGGGATGGGGTCTGGAAGTTGCCATCCAGTACCCAAATTTCCATTCTTCTTTAATGATAGAACAACAAGGCTATTCTGGATGTCAGTGTTCCAGACCAAAATGCTACTTTTGTAGCCCCACTGCAGTTAGATATGCCAATCTGATTATGTTCTAGCCAATTAAACTGCAAGAGACATTGTGTGGAACTTCTAGCAAGGCTCTTTCAGGAGAACTTCACTGGGAAGGGCACCATTTGGGTTCTCTGCCATTATTTGTCTTGCTGCTTGGAACTGATGGAATCGTGGGAGCTCTAACAACCAATCTGTACATTAGGCGACCTTGGGGATGGAAACTAGTATTCAGATGGTGGAGCCAAAAGAAAGAACTCCTCAGTTACACCACTAGGAAACTTTCTACCTCTGGAGTTTGAGGGAAAAAATGGAATTTACTGATCACTAAGAAACTGCGTTATTTTGGGTTTTCTAATATGTTCAAGATAACATAATCCAAACTGATACAATAGCTGCTTTAGGATCAGTTGCCATAGAAACAAATATCAAGACAGGATTAGACATGCCAGAGACTTACTGGGTAGAAAGTCTGTGATGAGGAAAGGAGAGCGGGCGAGGAGGTGGTGAGGAGAGTCCAGGAAAGGAGAAAGGGTGGAGACAGGATGGGCCAGCAGAGTCTCAGTCTGCAGTGCCGTTCTACACAGTTTGGGCTAGGCTGAAGGAGGTCCTCATGCCAAAGCTGCCCATCCGAGGAGCCCTGCTTCTTTCAGAATTGGGTCTTTCCTAGTAGTTCTCTCAGGCGTGGCAAATCCTGGTCTTTGTCTGGGAGTGGTGAGTGTGGGGTGGATTCAGAGCCCAGAAACTGGGGCCATTCATCAGTCACACTTCTCACAGCAAAAGGAGCTGGTTGTGGTGCATTTTCATGATGTCTATGGCAGCCAAGTTTTGTTTACATCTGTTTAGGGTTAGACTTCTCCTCCTCAAAAATATTCTTAGAGATAGTAGCGGTAGAAATATCCAAAAACATTTCAACTGGGACAAGGCCAAAAACTATGTCACTGATACCCTCCAGGGAACCCATTTTGGAGGTGAGAGTAAGAAAGTACACTTTTGTGGTTTCTCCCAGTTTGGAAAGTTAAATGGGAACTGAGAACTCTTAACATAGGTTAGGCCACTGCCAGTCCCAAGGCCGGCTTGAGACGCCCGCGTCTGGATGGTGGAGAATGTGGGTCTCACTCCTGCTGCACTGAAGTCTGCCCAGTGCCACAACTCAGAGCTTCCACTGGCCGCAACACACCACCAGAAACGTCAGGTCCATAAATGCACTACAAAGGCTATAAATGGAAAATGTGCTTTTTCCTATTGACTCACTTGTATAAATAGCTTAGAGATGTTTTCCAAGTGCAAATCCCCAACACTTTTAAAATTTTATTTCACCCAGTGGGAAGAAAATACTCATTAAAGGATCCACAAACCTCAGCTTCTTGGCAGGAATTTTCAGCTCATTACATGGTAATTAATACTAATCTATATGCTAAAAAAGTAAAAAAAAAACCAAAACCTGTTTTCTTTGTTCTGATTTTTATATTGCTGCCCTTCCAGACAACCAATAAAACTAAAGCAGTTTTTTTTTTTTTTTAAAAAGGATATAATACAAAAGTTTTATACCTAAGCTAAAGAGAGCTATACATTTTTAGGTTGTTGCTAATAAAAGTTTATTATTAAAAAATTTACTAATATTACTACAACATATTGCAACAGCTCTAGACCCCACACCTGGTAAAAATAATGCAAGTAGTAGCAAGAATCTTTAAACCTGTTTTTGTAATATGGCTTTCTCAGGATTAGGTTGCTTAACAATGTGACCTCACTAAGATTATATTTCATATTAGTATATTTCAGATATCAGATATTCCAGGCTTATTGTGGAAGTTAAAAGCACTGTCTCTGATGATTACTTCAAATTATATCATATAATGAGAGAATAATAGGAGAGAAGTGAGAATAAATGAGAGGCAAATAGCCCTTTTCTTAGAAATGTGAAAAACAGAGCATTTTTTGCTTTCATTTCTTCCATTTATTTGGAACAATTGTGATTATTTGAGAGAGAGGTGATAAAAGATAGCTTTCATTTTTCTATGATCTTAGAAAACAGTACTGGTGATGACTATGGTGATGTATTTGAAAATGATGGAAAAAATAAACAAGATATATAAATAGGCATGGAGATGACTGTTTGAAATGAAATTTTAGTATAACTAAGGTACTACACTCAGGCATTGCATTTGCTGTAAATTTAAGTTATATACATTTGAAATAATATAATATGCATATTAAAGTTTCACTTTATATACCAATTAAAACTAAGTAAATCCTCCCAAGTTAAAATTTTACATTCGCAAAGGTATGAGGGGGAAGGTTAGTAAAAAGTGCTTATAGTGTTGCCATATTGGGAAAGAAAAAATATTTGCAATCTTTTGTTAAGGAATAGATTTGCTATTGTGCCAATTTTGAGTTATGCCAAGTCTTCAGTGTTACATCCCTTTCATGCACTTTGATTGCCATCCACTGGGTTTCAGTGATGGGAACTTGAGAAATAGATGTTGCTTTGGAGGGTTTCTTAGTTCAGCGAGAGAGATGACATATACAGACAAGTGGAATAAGAGGAGATGGGAATGACAGAGACATGAACTGAATGTTTCCCAAGCACAGAGAAGGGACACATGACTCAACTTTGGTGAACATTTTAAAGGAACTGTCACCCAAGTTGACTCACACAGGTAAGTGGGATTTAGCATGTGAAAATGTTGGCTAGATGTTGGTGGATTGTAGGGGGAAAGAGACATTCGGGTAGAGGGAACAGGACAGGCAAAGGCAAAGGCTTGGAGACAGGCATTCTGATTAGTCCAGGACATGGTAAGGGAGCAGGCTGGAGAGCTGGCTGGTAGTCTTATGGGTCAGGGTTATGCTAAGGTGTATGAATAACACGGAGTTGCTAACACCTGCTTCATAGAATTTAGTAGCAGAATGATATGGCCAAAGTTGTATTTTCTAAGAAACATTCTGAAAACAGTATGGAGGAAGATTGGCAGGATGCAGAGCAGAGGCAGCGTAAGACATGATGGGGGCCAAAACAAAGGCAGTAGTAGTTGGGAAAGAGAAAACTAGAGTTGAATTGAGTGACCCTTCGATGAAAAATGAACTAGTCTTGGTAACAGATTTGTTTGAGGCAAGGAGAGAAGAGCTGTAGATAAGAATGGATTTATGGATATATGGAGATATGAGCCCAGAATTAACAGAAATTATAGACCAATTGGGGGGTGAGTCCTGAGCTACGGGAATAAGTTTATTTAAAATAGCACATTTTGGGCTTTGGTTGTGTGCAGTAAAAGATTAACTCAGCAGATGTAAATCGTCCAGACCCTGTGTGTTCCAGAGAAAAATCTGGCTATCTCTTGGGAGAAAACCTCAAAGCCCTTGGAACATCTTTTTAAAAAATATGTCATGGGATTAAGAAAAACAAAATAAAGAAGGGTGCCCTGTTTATCAAAAACCTTGGGCTGTACCAGGTCATTTACACCAGTAATGTGATTTATGGTGCAGGCTGTAGGCCACGCAGCACGGCCTGACCCCTGGAGGGAATGGACACTACCCATTTAATGTCAGCCATGAGGGCAGTGAGCCATGTCCATGTGACCAAACTCCAATAAAATCCTTGAACACCAAGGCTGGGGGAGCCTCCCTGGTCGGCAATACTTGGTGTGTGTTGTCACATAGTGTCACTAGGAGAACAAAGTGATGTCTGAGAATCCATTATGAGAGGACGGTTGGAAGGTTGTGCCTGGTCTAACCTGGTCTCTGCCTTACGTGTTTTTTACTACTACTGATTTTAATCAGTATCCCCTTATTACAATAAACTATTGCAATTAAGTATAACAGGTTTTCTGAGTTCCGTAAGTCGTTTTAGAGAATCATTGAACCTGAGAGTGGTCTTGGACAGCCCTAAATACAAGTAATCTATTGGATAAATGGTATTGTCCTTCATAGAACTAGGGAATATACAAGGAGAAAGAGATGTAGAGGAAAAGATGAACTGGTTTTTGAACACAATGAGTTGAAGTGCTTGGAGAACGTAAGTGGAGCTGTCTAGTAAGAAATACGTAGAAACACGAGATGGAAGAGAGAGGACAAAGCCTGAATGTGAATCTGGGAGCCACAGCTGTAGAGACATTATTAAATCTGTGTGTAAGAATGAGATTACCCTGGGAAGAAGAAGAGAAGGGAGTTACAGAGAGAATTTGGGGGAACCCCAATCTCTAAGGGAAAGAAAACACTATCTGAAAACCAGAAAATGAAGAAATCAGTGGTATCTCCAAATCAAGGGGGAAGAAGGAGCTATCGTCTAACAATGCCAAAGAAATGCTATGACTGACGAGTATTATCTGGATTTTAAAATGAAGACATTGTCATTGTCATCTCCAGTTTTTAGATAGAGAAACAGAGGCTCAAATTATTATGGTAAGGTGGCAGCACTCACACAGAAGGTGGCAGACGGTGGACAGCTCGTGCTATTCTCACTTAGTCCCCCAACTGGGCATCTCACGTATTCCAGATGAGATTCTGGGCTGCTTTTTTGCAGAAGGCTTCCCTACCCAGGCCAGCCCACTCTGCTCTTCTCTCACTCATCTCATGTCCTTTAGGGCTGTGATCCCCAATTCCCTTTACCACCCTGCTCCCCAGGCCACCCAGCCAGAGGTGAGTGTTGGGGGACAAGCCAGTGAAACGGAGTCTGTATTTGCAGTGGCTCCGCATTGCTCACGTCACTGCCTGAGCGCCACTGCCTGTCAGAGCAGCAGATTGGGTGATCACAGGAGTGAGAACCCTACTGTAAACTGCACATGCACGGGATCTAGGTTGTGCTCCCTGGGAGAATCTAATGCTTGACTATCTGAGGTGGAGCTGAAGACATAAGAAACACACTTCAGGGGTCACTGCCTCCTGTCACCGTCAGATAGGACCATCCAGTTCAGGGAAACAAGTTTAGGGCTCCCACTGATTCTGCATTAAGGTAAGTCATATAATTATTCCATTATATATTATGATGTTATAATAATAGCAACAAGGTGCACAAGAAATGTAATGCACTTGAATCATCCCCAAACCAATTCCCCTCCCTGGTTCATGGAAACATTGCCTTCCACAAAACCCCTTGTGCCCAGGGGTTGGGGACTGCGGCTGTGCTGCACACACTGCCGCACATCTACTGTGTAGAGAGGCGTGCTATCTTTCCCTTTGGTCTTAGCCAAAAGGCTGAGAAGTGATTGTTCTCTCTCTCAGTGAGCTTTTAACTTCTCAAAGGCAGGAAATTACAGTCCAAAATACAGTTATACAAAGCTATGTATTATGGCATAATTTCTAACTACCCATTCTTGTAATGTTGCTTCAGACATTAAAAAAAAAAAAAAACAAACTAAATTTCACCCCAGGAAATTATATTCTGTGAGAAAAAAAAATCAGTCTGTAGTGGTTTTGTTATGAATCCAATTTGTAGATTATGATAACATATTTTGTGTTGTTTTTTTCCTCTTCCAGACACAAATGGGAATGATAGAGCTAGACGGCAAACTGGTGAGAAAGTGAAGGAGGGAGGAAACTCCACCTCTTTCCTCTGGGGGAGATAATGAAGGGTTAGGAATGGTGAAGGATTTATGGGAGGTTAATTTACCATGAGGGAAGTTCACAAGATGATCCAGGTGGGATGCTGGACAAAATAAGAGATTAAAATGAAGAGGGTGGTTAAATTATAAATGTTGCCTGTGAGATGAGCGGGGAAATTGGCCCCTGGATAATAAGAAGTTATTTTTCATGATTACATTTGTTTATTGCTAGGAACCTTGAGTGTTTGCAGACTGAGCTAGTGAAACCTTTCGTGTTAGAATTGAAGACACTTGTTCAGAAGTGGTTCCTATGATTAAAAATACTCCATGTTCTTGCTGACCTATGCTGTCTTGTTTCTCTTTGGCTAAATTTTGAAGTTCTAAACACACTCAGAGAAAATGGGGGAACTTAAGTCTCAATATGTTATCTGCAGAATAAATGTTTCCTATTTTCTGTTTTAATAGCCAGTTTTGTTGAATCCCTATGTTAATATAATATAGAGTGGCTACAATATGGTGGTGGTCATAGAGTTCATGAGTGAGTGATCATGACTGTTCCATGAAACATTTCTTTCCAGTAGCACTGAGAAGGGATAAGAAACCCTAAAGCTAGTAACCCGGCTTCAGTGAAATCATTATTGATAGTTTTGAGTATGAGCAGTTGATATGCTGATGTATTCAAGGTATGCCCTTTCATCAAAAGATATATTTATAAGTGAGCTGGGGAAAAACTGAGGGAAATTGCATGCGTCAATGTAGTTTCAAAGATCCTCTGCAATTTTCCATGCAAATGCTTAGCAACCTATAACTGAATTACCAATGACATAGCCAGACTTCCCAGAAGTGGAAGTTTCTGCCCCCATGATTTATTGATATGAGTTGTACCATTACCAACTATCTTGTGATTTAAGATCTAAATTAGAGTTGAAGTTTCCCAGCAGATATTAAAATTATTATTTTATGAAGGAATTCTTCTATGGTGAACTTTTAGTGCAGAGTAAAACTTATGTATCCAAAATCAGTTTCAAATTTTTTTGTGTGAGAATTTCTAGAAAAAATTCCTTTTTGAAGTTTATTGCTAAAAATGAAGTGGAATATACTATAACTCAATGGAAAAATGAACATTCCAATGTAACGGTGCTCCTTCAAGATTTTATTGCTTAGTAGCGAAGATGGCAAGCCATAGAAACCTTTCTGGGGAAAAATTTTAAGGAAATCATAAGCTCTCAGAGTTATTTATTCTAAGCATCTTACTTTGCAGATAAAGACATGGAGGCCTCAAAGCTAAGACATTTTTCCAGGGTCATGAAGCAAAATGTGCCTGGACAATCCAGCGCCTCACCGGCCAGACTAGAGGTTCACTTAACCTAGTTAAGTTAATTAACAAGTTTCCTTGGGAAGTTGAACCTCTTCCCCAATTTGACAGGCTGTCTTTTTCCATAATCCTAGAGAAGGTTCTTTACTGGGAGTGACAAAATCACTCAGCTACTTGGACTGCCTGGGAAACCTGGAGTGACTTTTCATCTTGTGACATTTCCCTGGTTTCTCAAGGAAAGAAGAAAACTAACCTTTAACCTATGTTTCATCCCTCTATGGTTGTGGGCATCAATTTTACTCTGCAATCCTGGGTAAAAGATGTGCCATTTTACCTTTAAACATGGACTGGTGAGAAGTTAAAGATCAGTTATTACTGCATTACTTTTTCCCACTGGTCAAGGTCAATGGCAGCAATCTTACCTAATGCAGAACATCAGCGATGTTCTCCCTGATTTTCCCTTTCTATACCTTGGTGTTAGTAAAGCAGAGGTGGTTTGGAGAGCAAGGACCTGGGAGTCAAACCTCTTGGTCTTGAAGTCCAGCCATTCCTTGATAGCTGTTGTAGTGGGTTGAATGGTAGCCTCCGCTATCCCCAAAGGCATCCATCTCCTCATACTCCAGCCCTGTGAGTGTGACTTTATTCAGAACAAAAGGTCCTTTTCAGATATCATTAAGTTAAGGATCTTTATCATCCAGGCCCTAAATGGAATGACAGTTGCCATTAGAAGAGGCAAGGACACAGGGTGGAAATGCATGCAAAGATGGACGCAGAGGTTGGAAGGATGCAGCCACAAGACAAAGAATCCTTGGAGCCACCAGAAGCTGAGAGAGGGAAAGAAAGATCCTTCCACAGTGACTTTGAAGGAGTGTGGTCCTAACAACACTTGAACTTCTGGTCTTCAGAACTGTGAGACAATAAATTTCCTTTCCACTGTTTTAAGCTTTCAAATTTGTGGTAATTTGTTATAGCAGACAAAGAAAACTAATACAAAGGGGGTCATGTGGGCAAGTCAACTACCTTCTCTGTTGGTTTCCTCATGTTTGCTGTGAGGCTGGTATATGAGTGCTTACCCTGTATGGTTGCTATGAGGATAAATAAGTCAATAAAGTGCTTGGAATGATACCACAGCATAGTGAGAGCCCAATAAACACTAGGTCCTGTGTTATGAGTCTGTGCTGATCACCGTGGATACAGATATATGGATTTTGAGGGCTTACTTTTCTGCTTCTGCTACCAAAACTTGGGGAAATTGTGGTCTGTGGACTCCAGGGCCCTAGTAGTATGTACCTAACTTCCCTAGATGCTCCCTGCAGTCCTCCCCATCTAAGAACATGGAGTTTTCCTTGGCAACTGGAGAAAGCAAACAGCAGGTTAGAGTTCCAAAATTAACTCATATTCTCTTATCTACTATAAAAACATGTTGTTCATCTTGGGGAAAAAGATGTTACTATCTGTCATTTTTTTTCTTTACTAACTCACTGTGTTATACATTTTGATTAAGGAATTACCTAGTTTCCGTCTTTGTGATATTTTTACTTCTGATTGAGAAGGATGATTTTTTTTTCTCATTTGTGTTGCTACTCTAGATGGCTCATTAAAGCCATGTTTCAACTGAGGAAAGAGGCTGCATCATGTGTCTTTTGACCCCCCAGTTCCTTGCATATGGTGGGGGAAATCAATATGCAACCTGTGCTTGTCTGGGGAGCAGTTAAGTGTCATGCTTCTGGGATGACAGACTAAAAGCTTTAGAAGATTCAAGATGAAAGCCCCTTTTTACTCCGAAACACAACACTAGAAGTACCCTTATCATGAAAAAAAATTCTTTAAAAATATCCTCTCTTTTGAACACTTACTCCTCATCAATCTTGCAAGACTGATTTTGCCCTTTCACCTCCTCATAGACTAGATACCCCCTCTCAACCTTCACACCCCAAGTTGAACATCACTTCCTCATGAAGACTTCTCAGATATTCCTACTACTGACTCCTGTTCCCACTGCTGTCATGACACTTGTCACACGGAATTGTAATTACTGTCTTGAATTTCTGTCTCTAAGCTATTAGCTACTGTAGGATTTTCATCTCAGTACAACTAGGGTAGACCATGGTGGCTGGATGGAATTGAAGGAAATTAGAAATAATCACTGTTGCTTCCATTTACTTCTTTACCCTAGACTGGTTTTAGAGAGTTCTTTTAGTTCCTGCATTTTAAGAATGGATCCATCCAGACTGAGGAACTGACTCAAGTGATCTTAGACCCTTCACCCAGGGTTCTACATTCCAGTAACTGACACACCTAGACAGTGACTTAGTTTATTCAAAATACAGTCTGCAGCTTACCCCAACAGCACGTTCCTCAAATTCTTCCTCTACAAGAAGTCTAGGCAGGACAACATTGGAAAATCCATAAACCCAACAACTCTTGCCATAACCCTTGAAAGATGGATGTCTACCTCCAATTGGAAGCAGTTCCGGAAGACCTCAATGTCCCCAGTCCTTAAAGATAAAAGTGGTAATTTGTGAGGATGGAATCCTCATGACTCTGACAAGAGCACAGCCATTTTGGGAGATAGCTAGTGGGAGGAAATAAACCAGAAACCAAACTACATGATCACAGCACCACCACCCCCAACTCATGGAATGATTCAAGGTTGGTGTTCCTGAGAAACAACAGAATAGTAACTTTCCCCTCAGCTGGCACTAGAGATAAGTCCCTGGTCCCTCTGCTTAAGGGAATAACTCCAAGGTTTGCCCTTGGTGCAAGAATCTTAACAACCCTCTCCCACATTCCAACTATACTGATAAGGTTAATAAAAACCTCTTGAAACTATGTGAGAGCAAGCTGGCTCATGGTCAGACTCCACTCTGTTCTTTTACTCCTGATAAAACCTCTCCTTTATCCCCAGACTAGCTTCCTCTCCTCCTTCCTCTCCTCCTCGCCTCCTTGTGGGTCATCACCCCAATTCTACCTTCAACATTCTCAGTGATACTTTCTCAAGAAGGATTTGTTGACTGACAATTTAACTTGCTAAACCAATAAATGTATAGATATCTAGTCCTTTGGCACAGTGTTCAAGTGGGGTTTGCAAGGTCTGTGAATTGATCATTTTCACCAACTAGTCAATAGCTGTATGGCAATTTGCATTGGAGTTAAGGGGATGTCATAAGATTTGTCTTAGTTTGGTTAACTTCTCTTATTTTAACAAAACCAGTAGGCTTTCTTAGCAATAATCATGGTACCAATTGCCCATCTTCTTCTTGTGCCTTTTCAGTTGTTATGAAACCTCTCATACTGCTAATTTATCTTGACAATGACTTCATGTCTATATCCCTGTTCAAGCACCTTCAGTTGGCTCTATTCCCTGCACTGAGAACAAGAATAGAAGCAGAACAACCTCTATGGAGCTAAAGAGAGTTAATGGTGCTTTGGAATAGGGTAGGAGCAATGGGAAGGAAGAAAAGTGAAAGAATTTTGTATTCCACATACATTTCAGAGGTAGAACAAATAGATCTTGTGGAAGGATTGTATATGGGAGGTGAGAAAAAGAGAATAATTATGGGAAATTCCTAGGTTTTGGCGTGGGCAACTGGGATGAAAGTAATATTATGCTATAATGAGATGGGGAAAGCCAAGACAGGAGCAGTTTTGTTCTTATTTTAATTTGCGTGTGTGTGTGCACATGCATACACGTGTATAGTGGAGCAGAAAATCAAAAGTCCTGTTTTGGACAAGCTAGCTTTGAGATACATGATAAATTAGACATTAGACCTGTCCGGCTGGCAACTGAGCACACGAATTTGGAGGCCAGAGATGGGAGGTTGAGTTTGGGATTCACTGGCATGTACATAATGTTAGAAGGCCCAGGAGTGTTTGAGATCACCTGGGAGTGGAGACAGAGGGGAGGTGGGACCCTGAGCCAAGCCTTGGATAAGTTTCACCAGTTGACATGGATCAGTTATGTCCAACACATTTCTTTCAGTTATTAGCAATCATCTTAAGAAACTCTAAACTTCTATTTTATAGGATTCTCAGTCTCAGAGAGTTCAAAAGAATTACCCATTCCATATAATTTAGGACTGCTTATTTTGCCAAAACAAAATTTCCGTTAAGGTGTGCAGGTATTCCTTGCCATTGCCTTATGAGAAGCCTTCACTTCTTAAGAGACCTGTAATTTTCCTTTTAATTTCTGATGTGAAGAGTCTGTCGATAGATCTTAATCTGTTAATTACTGAAGCTTTATACTGGTTTCAACTTGCTAGAAAACATTTGAATTTGATACCATTAGGGGAAATGCTTTCTATGTGTTTTTCTACTTCCCTATTCTCAAAGCATTTATAAACAAGTTAGCTGAAGTTTCTTCTTCATGGAATAGGACAGATTTTGTTAAATAGGGTGCAGTTTGGATTTCTAACCCACTATTGGCCTCTCCTCAGCAGTTAGCATGATATAGCCTAGCAAACCCCAACCTTCCCAACCTCATAATCTTGTTGAGACATGAAAATGCAGTTTATAAAACATTGGCAGAATCCTGCCATGCTTTTAGGTACATTTATTTGACAGAGGACCCTCCAGGGAAAACACACACATTCACAAAACAAAAAACAATAATGGTTAAGTGTTCTCTATTTCCCAGGGCTGTTTTCCCCCACTACCAGGTACTAAGTCCATTTATAGGACCTCTATATAAACAGGCATAAACTTAGTCAATATCCTTGACAGCTATGCCTGTTTTGGAATTTCATCCCATCCTCACTGACATCAGAAATGTGCAGAAGAAGAAAGAACTGGATTTAACTTCAAGTTCCCCTGTCAGCTGATGCAAGAGACACTTAATGATCAGTCATGTCTTTCTCCCAGTACTAAAGGCCTGGCTGGGGTTGAGCCAGTGTTATTTGCTCCCACTATAAATCTTCTAATGCCTCTATAATGCTTTATTTTTCAGGTTTTCTCATGATCTTCTTCTCACTGTGATTTAGCAAAAAAATCCACACACTGCCAAACTACCGGGCACAATTACAGGATTTATAAGGTGCAAAAACAGCCCTCAGGCCAGGCCATCAAAAGAAAGGAGCTATTCAGTTAGTCCGTGGTTTGTGGGTCTACAAAAGGAAATGGCCAAAATGGCAACTGTTTATTACCAAATCTAAAGAATGTCAGAGTTATCCAGGACAACCTGCTGGGCAGGAGGAAGCTCTGAGACTATCAGGATCTGTGAAGTGTGGTTCAGGGTCTTCCTATCAGTGGATGGACTTTCTAAGACATTGGCCTATAGAGGCCAGGACATCCTTGTTCTGTAGATGAAGAGCTGGTCCTTTATCCTGTCTCAAATTCTCTACTTGGGAGAAGCTGTGAATGAAATGCAGATGTTGAGAAATATAAAAATCTCATTTTGCTGTGAGTACTTGGTCTGGGAAAAAAGCCAGGGGAATCACTAATTCTGCTTTTCATTTGTTTTGTTTACTGAGAAGTTTTTGAGGTAAGAACGTAAAACATTATTAAAGAAGACTTTTGAAAAATGTTGAGGAAAAGTCCCCCCTTTCTAGTGGAATGGAAAATTGTGCTATTCTTGACTGCCTACGTAGATCAGAATCCATGGTGATCAGAAACTGTGCTATTTAAAAAATATTTTTCCATTGAAATGTGAATACTCTGAATAAGTTGGCCTGACTTGAATAAAGTTGGGTGAATGAGGGTTGTCATTTTTTCATGTTTCCCCTAAATTCGTCACAATCATGAAGAATTGCATCATGAAAGCCAAGTATGGTACTAATTTCACCTAAGAGTATGCTCCAGTTTTCTGGAGATAAGCTTGATCCACTGCTCTTCCAGTGTGTAAGCTGGGTCAGCTGGTCAATTTTCGCTCACCATTATAACCCAACAAATTCCCACAATGCCTTGATTATATGCAATTTGTAAAGCATCTGGTATTTACTGCAAGATTGGTATGAGCTTGTCATGAGTCAATATTTCCTATGACCTCAAAGTCTGTAGCATTATTCCAGTTTACTCTGCTGGTTACTTTTTCATTGGCTCTTTGATATCAAAAGGTCCCACGGAGGAGCAGACAGTCAAGTACACCCAGATCCCCATGGTCAAGGTCTAGGAAAAGAACATTTGGCTAAGGCTTAAGCCAGCACAATAAGCCAAGAAACATACCACAAAATAACCTTTATGGGGTAATATGTTTGGAAGGAATGATAAATAGTGAATTAGTCTTTTTAAATTTTATTTTATTGATTGACAAATAATAACTGTACATATTCACGCAGTACATAATGATGCTTTGATCCAATAATGATAGTGATTAGATCAGGGTAATCAGCGTATTTGTTGTCTAGAACATTTATCATTTCTTTGTGTTGGGAGCATTTAATATCCTTTTTCTGGCTATTTGAAACTTACATTTTTGTCAACCATCGTCATCCTTCAGAAGTAACTTAGTCTTTACAGTATCTTTTTCAGGGAACTTTATTCAAACCAGTCTAAAGAGAGGACTGCCTAGTTTTCTCATCAAAAGTCCATATGGAAGGTTATTTAAAATCTTCACCTGTGAAAGCATTCCAATGTCTCCAATGAATAGAGAACCAAACTCTGTTTAATGTCCCATCCAAAGGAAATACTACGTCCAAGAGGCACTCCTGGATGTTTTACTGTGACCTTACACGTTTCTTCCCAGCCTTTGTGATGGCTGGTGATGTAGGGGGGCTGGATCAAAACACAGAAAGTCCAGGTGCTAGTTCGTGTTCATTCCCAGGATCGTTAGTATCTGCAAAAGCCTATGAGACTGCAGGAAGGGGATAGCTTTTTATGTAATTTCCACTATTTAAAAAAAACCTCTTTCTTCATGCCAGTTCTCAGCCTAAAATTGTAAGGTCTTCCTAAGGTTTTTAAGCGGTTGTTAGAAAAGTAGCAGAAACATGTTCTTTTGTTTCCTGTTCAAGTCTGTTTAGACCAAAAAGAAAAAAAAAGGCAGTAATTTTATCTCAAAGTGAGCAATGCTTATGTCAAGAAGTTGAAAAATTATTTGTGCATGCAGCAAAAATAATGGGTCTCATTTATTAAATACTGTGCCACGGGCTTTACCCTTCAACAGCGCTCTAAGAATTAGATGTTGTTTACTCCATCTTATAGACAGGAAAACTGAGGTTCAGAGAAATCAGGTAAGTCAACCAGGCTCACCTCGTTGACAAATAACAGAGACTGGGTCTGATAGCACAGTGTCTGTTCTTATGTTCAGATTTCCAGGCCACATGGCCTCTGGCCAGAGGGTTCACTGTCAGAACCCACTGAAACCTATGTCTAATACCTGATTTCTCTAAGGTCTCCTATCTGACCCTAATTAAAAATGAAATTGAAAATTGAACCCCCCCCCAAATCAATATATATTTAGATAAATCTATGTAGACAAAATAAGATTTTCTTTGAGGCATAGTCTCAAGCCGTCATCCTGGGTAGAGGGCTGTGGCTGTCACAGCTCACAGCAACCTCAAACTCCTGGGCTTAAGAGATTCTCTTGCCTCAGCCTCCCAAGCAGCTAGGACTACAGGTGCCTGCCACAATGCTGGCCATGTTTTGACTGTAGTTGTCATTGTTGTTTGACAGGCCCAGGCTGGATTTGAACCTGCCAGCTCCAGTGTACATGGCTGGTGCCCTAGCCGCTGAGCCATAGGCACTGAGCCAAAATATGAAGTTATATGAAATATGACTCTATAATATGAAGGGTTTTATTTATTTAATTACCTATATGATTGTCTTAATTCATTAATGAATGGATGACAGTGTTTTACTTGCGTAATATTTAGGCATTGTAGAAGCACTGTCTGCTTTCCTTAAGGGTGTGCTGTGGTTAGTTGTAAATTTATAATTTAAGCAACTGGTTCGTGGCTTTTGGTGGCTCCATGATACTTAATATTGTATACTTTCGGATGTCTAATGTTGCAATCTAAAGGCCTTTTCTTTATCAATACACCAATATATTAGAGAATATGTAAATGTATAAAAGCATATTGCCAGGTGTTTTCCTTTCTCTCTCTGTTTTGTAATGGCTCTTGGAGCTTCCTGTAGAGCATCAATATTTTCAGGGATGGTCCCTGCTTCCTTTTGGATCCCTTGGAGAACGCTCAAATTGGTCATTATCTCAGCAGCTCTCCTTCCAAAGACGGTAAGGAGTTTCAGATGAAAGAAGGCCAGACAGCTCCTCTCTGCCAAAGAAAACAAATCCAATATCTCTCTTATGGGTTTGTTTCACCAGACTCTGAAAAGAAGGCTGTATTAAAATGGTGTCTTTTGCATTAAATTTTCAAACATCACCAGAATTAAAGTAATCATAAACTTTCCCACTTTTTTAGATCTCATAACTCTTTCAGGTGATATGTGAAGAGACGTCCGAGACTCTTCCGTGGCCACCTCGCTTTCACAGGCACATGCCGGCACGGTTCCCTCTCCCCCCAACTCCCTTTTACTCTCAGGAGCTCCCTTCTCCTAAGGAACAGATCTTGCCTTGGGGCTCTGAACTCAAATGCTCACAATAGGATGCTAACAAAGGTTTTAGGTTTGTCAAAGACAAATTTTCATCTACTTTGGATCATCAAAGTTTTAGTTTTTTTTTTTTTTAATTGGGTTCCTGCAAAACAGCAGGATTTTTATGAAAACATAAATGTTATAAGAAACATCTAGGTTTTTCAAATTTGTATTCTTCAAGAGTTTGATCATATGCTATATCCCTGAGAAAGCCTTTATTCATTGCCCCAAAAGAAGCCGATGACTCATATTTGTTCCTACCATGTTCTTCCTCATATTATCAAATTTCTTCCATTTCTCTATTGTCCCTTTCCCCCTACAGTTATCTATATACTGTAATTCAATAAATGCTTTATGAATATGGCAGATGAATCTCAGAGAAGGAAATAGTAGATGCATATAATAAAGTTAATATACTGGGAGCTGCCATTATGTGTAACACGAAATTATTTTCTAAAATTTATCAAAAGGCAGTTAACCTTTTTAAAAGATCATACACCTCTTCATAAATATTAATGTGTGGTCAAAATCAGGTCAACATTTATTAAAAGAAAGAATCCCATCGTCTTCCAAATGTCTGCATCAAAGGATTAAGACCTTAAAGGTTCCAAATATGAATTCCCCAGTTTCTATGTATTTATTTAAATTGTTAAATGATCGTGATTTGGAGGTGGTGAAGAGATGAAAAGCAATTTAGTAATTAAAGCTTTCTTTGTCTAATAGCAGAGTAAGTTTACATTTTACATGCCTACACCAAAGAACTGGGGAATAAGACGTAGGCTTCAGAGGCATTTTTCATAGATAAATTTAGGATTTAAAGTTTGCAAAATGCTGTACATCAAAAGATGGATTTATCTGACATAGTCAAGAATTGTCTATTTTATAAAGGTTATCATATCTTGAAGTTAATAATAATTAGTAAGCTATAGTCATGGAAAGGAAACAACTGTTCTTTGAATGTCATCTGTGGCCCAAGTAGTGTGGTAGGTCCTTTACCTTTTCATAATAAGTATAACAAACATTTATACACACTTTGCTAAGCATCTGATGTGTTTTGAACTATTACATGTACAGTCAGCTCTTCACATCCATGGGTTCCACATCCTCAGACTGCAATACAAAATATTTGAAAAATAAAACAATAAAAAATAACAATACAACAATAAAATAATACAAATAAAAACAAAGCAGTATTACAACTATTCACGTAGTACTTCTATTATGTTAGCGATTATAAGTAGTCTAGAGATAATTTAAAGCAGGGATGTCCAAACTTTTCTTTTCTCTTCCAAAAACTGGAAGAATAAGAGTTGCCTCAGGTCACACATTAAATACACAAACCCTGAAGATAGCTGATGAGCAAAACAAAAGGTCTGTGCATTCTTTTCATGATATCCAACACCATATATAAGGAAAATAGTCCTCAAATAATCAGCAAGCTGCCTGTGGGCCATAGTTTGGACACCTCTGGAACGTATATGAGAGATTGTATATAGATCATGTGCAAATACTACACCATTTTATACACATAAAAGACTTGAGCATCCACAAAATTTGAAATTTGAGGTGAGTCGCGGAAACAACCCCTCATATATTTTGAAGGGCACCTATATTCACTCCTTTCATCATTACCACAATCCTATAATATATTGTCACTGTCACCCCAATTTCACATTTGACAAAATTAAGGCATAAAGAAGTAAAGGAATTTCTCAGGATTACACAGCTAATAAGGGACAGAGCTGGGCTGGATTAGTTTCATCGGGCAGCTGCAACAAACAGCCATAACCCACGTGCTTAACACAACAGAATCTTACTGTCTCATAGTTCTGGCAGCATGAAGTACAAAATCATGGGATTGGCAGGGCCACACTCCCTCTGTATCCTGAAGGACAGAATCCTTCCTTGCTCCATTTACCTCCTGGGATGTTGAGGCAGTTCCTGCTGCTCCTTGGCTCATAGACACTTCACTCCCATCGCTGCCGCCCTCCGCACCTGACTGTCCTCTCCGTGTGTCTGTCTTCATGGTCATGTCGGATTAAAGGTTCATTCTACTCCAGCAGGACCTCATCTGAACTAATTCTATTTTCAATAGCCCTATTTTCAAGTGAGGTCACATTTTGAGGTACTGAGGTTAAGACTTCAACTATCTTTTTGGGAACACAATTTGACTCTTAGGAGCCTTTAAATCCATGGTGGGGTGTGAGTATATGTGTTTTAACTGGAACCCTATGCTGTGTCTTTTTTCTTGAGGTAAAGTTTTCTATTTCACTTACTCCTCTTTTTTTAAATTTCAGAATGTTTGGGGAGTGAACAGGTTTTATTTACATACTTTGTTTCTGTACCGACTGAGTCGAAGTTATACATGTAAGTGTGCCCCTCACCCACAATTTCACTTATTCTTTACTAAGATTTTGCTGTGCATTTTTACCATGAAAACAGTTTAAGTAGGTATGAGTTTTAAAAATATATTTTATCTCTAAGTGAAATAAAAATTAAGAACATAGTCTTATCATTGCTTTGGTATTTTTATAAAAATTTAAATCCATTTTTCCTAGTGGTTTTCTGAACTTTTAAAAATAGATACCAAAGTAGACTTTGGTATTTTTTTATGGCTTAAGGCAGTGGTTGTCAATATTTTCCACCTTAACCTACTTGACAGATAAAGGCTACTGGAGTGAGTAATAGTGGGTCATGGCAATAATGATTCACAGTTGGACCAGGGAGATACAGAGTGCCTGAGTCTCCACAGGGAAACGATATTGAGGAGAAACTCCCTGAGTGATCTTGAGACGACTCCCAAAGGAAAACCCCACCCATCTCACCCACCAAAAGAGGACTGTTCCCTTAAGCCTGGTGTAGTAGTTGATAAATAAATCCTAATTAATATGAAAAAAAGAAGAAAAAATCCCCTTTATTTTTAGAGTTTATTCCTTTTATATTGAATTACATAAAAGTAAAAAATTAATACAGTGCATTCTTTAGAATAGTTTTAGGTCCATAGCAAAATTGAGCGGTAGTACAGGGATTTCCCATGTACCCAGTGGCCCAACAGATGCACAGCCTCTGCCACTATTAACATCCCCCCGAGGGTAGCAGATTCATTACGATTGGTTGAGATGTCATTCATACTCAAAGTCTATAGTTCACATGAGAGTCACCTCTTTGCATTGTACATTCTTTGAGTTTGGGCAAATACATAATGACACATATGCATTATTATTGTAGAAATAATTGGGCTTTGCTTATTCATCTCTCCCTCCCCCAGACCTTGACAACCGCTGATCTCTATCCTCCCCATGGTGCTGCCTTTTCCAAAATGTCTTAGAGTTGGAATCGCATAGAATATATCCTTTCCACACTGGCTCATTTCACTCGATAACATGCATGTAAATTTCCTCCATGTTTGTTCATGGCTTGATCGCTCATTTCTTCTTCTGTTGTATGGACGTACCATGGTTTATTTATCCGTTCACTTACTACAGTATATTTTGTTTCTTTTCAGGTTTTGGCAGTTATGAATAAAGATGCTACAAATATCTGTGTGTAGGCTTTTGAGTGGACATAACTTATAATTTAGTTGGATAAACACCAAGGAATGTGACTGCCTGATCACTTGGTAAAGGGTATGTTTTAGTTTTGTAAGGAACTTCAAAATGCTTTTTGAAGGCATCTTCACCATTTTTCATTTCCACCAGCATTGACTAAAGGTTCTTGTTGCTATACATTCTTGTCAGCATTTGGTGTTGTCAGTGTTGCAGATATTGGCCATTCTAACAGGTGTGTAGGGGTATCTCATTGTTTTTTAAATTTGCATTCCCTACATGACATTTGATGCAGAGCATCTTTTCATATGCTTATTTTTCATCTATGTATCTCCTCTGATGAGGTATCTGTTAAAATGACCTCTTTACATGACCCATTTTTAAATAGAGTTCTTTGTATTTGTATTATTGTTGAGTTTTAAGAATTTTTTTATATATTAAATCATAGATGTGTACATTAATGCAGTCATGCGGTACAATGTGCTGGTTTTACATACAATTTGAAATACTTTCATCAAACTGATTGAGTTTTAAGAATTTTTCATGTATTGTGGATAACTGTCCTTAACTGTCCTTTATTAGATGTGTCTTTTATAGATATTTTCTCCTGGACTATGGTTTGTCTTCTCATTCTCTTAATAATGTCTTTTACAAAGCAGAAGTTCTTAATTTTAATAAAACAGGCTTATCATTTCTTTCTTTCATAAATTGTGCCTTTGGTGTTGTATATTAAAAGCATCGATTGGGAGCCTGTAGCTCAGTGGCTCCCACTGAGGTAAAGGGTATGTTTAGGGCGCCAGCCACATACACCGGGGCCTGGTGGGTTGTAACCTGGCCCAGAGCCTACCAAACAACAATGACAACTACAACAAAAAAATAGCTGGGGGTTGTGGCGGGTGCCTGTAGTCACAGCTACTTGGGAGGCAGAGGCAAGAGGATCACATAAACCCAAGACTTGTCCGCTACTCCCAAGGCCATCTAATTTTGTTCACTGAGCTCTGAGCTTCTTTCTGCCTAAGATAATTTATAGAAGCTGTTCTAGATCTTCACATGGACAGATCTTTGTCCATCTGTCCTCCTTTAGAGTATACCCTCACCCAGTTTAAAGCAGCCACTCAGTCAAGGTCTATCATGGCATCAGGTTTGGACTCTCTGCTCGACACTTCTTATACATTGACTTCTAATTTATTTACTTAGCTGTTTATTGTTGTTTTCCCTCTTATCCCCATGAGAATGGGATTTTGTTTAATTTCTTTACCTACCGTAGCCCCGTTAGCCATCACAGTGTCTGTCTCCATGTAGAGGAATCATTGTAATGGATTCAGAGAAATATTTATTGAAATCATTGATGAATTCAAAAACCCTTCATTGAACCCACTCTGTTCCAGGTGCTCTGCTGAGGGCTAGGACTCAATAGTCAATGAGACCTGGTTCCTGTCCTCTCAAGAAGGCTAAGACCTAGTGGCAGAGAGGAACAAATGAACATGTTATTATGATATAGTATTAGTTCTGTAACAGACACAAACACACAGTGTTTGAGGAATATATTGCAAGGCAGCCTAACCCAGCCTGGGAGAAAGAGTGGTCTGGGAATCCAACTCAGAAGATATGATATAGTATAATAAGTCTTGAAGAAAAAGTATGAAATATCCCCAGTAAAGTAAGGAAAGAGAGTTCCAGGGAAAAGTATGAAAATGCCTGAAAGTAAAGTTGCAAGGGCGATGGCTCATGCCTATAATCTTAGCATTTTGGGAAGCCGAGGCAGGTCGATTGCTTCAGCTCAGGGGTTCAAGACCAGCCTGAGCAAGAGAGAGGCTTTAAAGAACAGAGGGGTGTTGTGATGGGGTGTTGTGATTGTTACCTGTAGTCCCAGCTACTTGGGAGGCTGAAGCAAGTGAATTGCTTGAGTCTAAAAGTTTGAGGTTGCTGTGAGCTGTGATGCCACCAAACTCTACCCAGGGTGACTAAATGAAACTGTCTCAAAAAAAAAAAAAAAAGTAAAGTTGCTTATATCATTTCAATTTCCAAAATCACTCATAAAAAAATAAATTTCCCTTATTGTGTACTGTCAGCCTACACTACCCTTGGAAGTGGGTAGTTACCTAATGAGTCAAAGCAATACCTCATAGTATTTGCTTTGCAATTACATTTTCTAAAATTTTTTTAAAGAAATGGCATGTTCATAGTTTAAGTCTTATTGGATTTGGTAAATAAGTTCATGTTGCATTTATTTATACTGTGTATGATGTAAATATCAATCACATCCTCTTGAAAGTTTTAATTTCTGTCATTTTATGTTGATATGCAAACTTTTGTATTCTATTAATCCTTTAGCCGTCTTTTCATGACTTTCTAAAGTTTGTTTACTTGCTTTGTAACTACCCAATTACCCATTGAAATCTAGAAGGCTAATACTGATACTTAAGGCTTTGTACAAATACAGGATAATCTTTGATCTTTTATTTTTACTGCTCTCGCAAACAGCATGCCACTATTGTTGCTTCGAAGTACATATTCTTTTTCCAAGTCAAATTCTTAGTTTAGAACTCATCATCCTGCAAATGTGGTTGGGACGATCTTTCCCTAAATGGATTACTTTGCGCTTTTCCACTCTGAAACTTCCTTAGATCGTTCTAGCTCTTTCCAGGTGTTTGGAGTTGGCTTTTCTCCTTCACTATCTGGTGATTCTCAGCTTTGATTATACATTGTAACTACCTGGGAAGATTTACAAAACTACTTAGACCTATGTCTCATTCTCCAAAATTCTCATTCAATTCTGGGTTATGGCTTGGGAATTTGCATTTTTAAATTCTCTACAAGTGATTTTACCATGTAGTCGGTGTTGAGGACAATTGTTCTAGATGACCTGTCTGCAGCGCATGGTCCAGGGATAATCAACCTCTGTGTCACCTGTGAGCTTATTTTAAATGTAGGTTCTTGGGGCCCCCTCAGACCCAGTGAACCAGAATCTGCATATTCAGAGTTTTTTTTTTTTTAAGTCTAGAAGATTCTAATGTTTTTTCTAGTCTTGTAGGTCTACTTTTAAGTTTCTCATTTCAAATCACTTATAAAAATACTAAGTAATAAAAACTTCAATGTCTATCTTTAGGAGATCCGATTATTAATGTTTCTACCCAGAGAATTAGCTTTTCTACCTATTTTTCATTTACTGTCTTTAACCCAGGTCTCTATTTAATCCAGATCTCTATTCATGGCTAAAATTTTTTCATGACCCTTACGTAATTGTTTCAAAATAAGGTTTTCTTTTTTAAATATGAAACCAACATATAAACAACTACAGGCCCCCACAAAGAAAAACAAGTATAATCTTCAGGGGGGAGGAGAGAAGAGGGGAGGGGGGGATATTTGGCGGATCTCATCTAATGGGCACAATATAAGGTGTTCAGCATGCCTGGGTGAAGGGCTCAACTACAACTTGAACTTTACCTTAAAAATGAAAACAAGTAACCCAAATATTTGTACCCTCATATTAATCTGAAATAAAAAAGTATAAAAAATAAATAAAATAAAATGAAACAGAAGTTAACCATAATTCTACAACTTGAACTCAAAAATAAAAAAAGGTTTTCCTGAGGAACTATGTTTATAGGTTTACAAAATTTTAAATAAAATATTTTCAGGCTCTCTACCATATGCATAAATATTTCCTCTCTAAAAAGAAAGAAATCCATGATCCAGGGAACAAAATGAAATAGAATATGCAGATTGAGCATCCCTTATCTGAAATGCCTCGTACCAGAAGTATTTCAGATTTGGGACTTTTTCTAATTTGGAATATTTGCATTATGTCTACTGACTGAACTTTCCTAATATCAATCTCCAAAAGGCAAAATACTCCAGTGAGCATTTCCTTTGAATGTCATATTGGCTGTCAAAAAATTGGCCCTAAAAAGTTTTGGATTTTGGAGCATTTCAGATTTTGAATTTTAGGATCGGGGATACTCAATCTGCACTAAGTGAGTAAGGTAAAGAAATATTATACATATTCTAAAATATGAGGTTTTGAGTCTAATACACCCATAAAACATATTCCAGAGAGATGTTTGGTGAGACGTGAAAATCTGTAATTTCTTTTCATTGTTGTTTTAAATCTATTATTTCTCATAAAGTTATAAGATAAATTTTATTTCCAGGGGACCAAAATTTTTGGCTATATTTTGTGTTCTACTTTTATAAAATGAAATCACCATAAATTTGAGCAACTACTTTGGGTCTTTTGTGTTCTGATAATGTCCTACAGATGACTTCTCAGTTCTGAGATCCATAGAAATATTTTCTTGTACTTTAAAATCCAATAAGGGAGATTTTAAAAGATCATTGGCTCAAAAGAGGTTAAGGGGTTCTTTAATATTTCATCCCGAAAAGGAGTAAGTATTCAAAGCAAAACTTCTTTCCTCTTTTTTAAGTCATAATCCATGTGGAAGGTCTGTATAGTCACATACCTCAATTATAAAAAAAAGTCACCACTGAGGTGTAAGAAAAAGACATTTCCAGGCTCTTCCAAATAGCCTTGCGAGATTTGCCTATTTTCAGATGGGACCCGGAGAAAGAGCATTGGGGATGATGGCTGTCCTTTCTGAAATGTGCAGAGTTTCAGACTTTATATATTTTAATTCTGTATCTAAAGGCAAAGAGATACTTAGGCATAAAAAAGGAAAAAATCTGAACAAATGGTTCAAGCTCACAGACATTAGAAAAGGATATTAAATATTTCAGGGAAAATGATCAATAACGAGGTAGTTAAATACGCTGGAAGAAACCCGGCCTCTGAAGCCTTAGGGAAGAAATTGAAACCACATCTAAAACCCACAGCAAAAAAAGTTAGCTGGGAAAAGCACCTGGCCCCAACAATGCGATGACTGAGCTCATAAAAGCGGGAGGCAATTCTGCAGCTCGTACCCTGTAAAATTTGCCAGTGTGCATGGAAAAACAGAGGACTAGCCAGAAGCCTGGTACAAATCAACGGCATAAAGACGGCTAAATAAGGGAGAGCCAGAGCAAGTGGGACGGCAGATGAGGCCGGGAAAGCGCCTTCATTTCCCATCAATGCAGGCGCATGCTTCAAATGCTTTAATAAACTATTTTAAGCACAAGAAGTCCCTGGAGGCAGAAGGAGAAGTAGGGGGACATTTTCAGAAAGAAAGCCAAACTATCTAGTTAACAGCAGCAATGGAGATGAAGGAATTCACGGCATGTCTTATTGGTACATCATTGGAGTTGAAGCTCTCCGTGGAGAGGATAATTCTGCAGTTAAAAAATGGTCCTGGAATTACCCTCTATCTCTCACAATGAGGTCATACAGTCTGATTTCCTGCAGATTACACTTACTGATCGTCATGATATAGGAACCCCTCTCTGCGTTATTAGAAAAGCAGGGAGCTGGGGATGGGGGAGGTAGAGCAAGTGACCAAGGAAAGGGGAAACTTGCAACTAGGATTCTTCAGGAAACATAATTAAATTTGTTGAATTTAATTAATTCAACAAATATTTCCTAATGACCTACCATATAAAAAGCACAAATATAACAACTGGGATTATAAAGTTGAGTGCTTCTTGGCTTTTGTTCTTTATCATAAAGGAAGAGGATGGGCGGCTAATCAAAGTTCCCTGATAACTTTTATTTGAAATATCAGGAATGGAAATGGTTGGCTGGATGCTCTGATGTTGTCCGTGGACCAGCAATATTGGCAGCTGAGAGCTGCTAGAAAGGCAGACTTCAGGGCCACACAGCTGCTGCATCAGGACCCGGATTGTAATGTAGAGTTTGAGAAGCACCAGCCTGCGCCAGTCCACTGAGGCAGGTGGCTCGAGGCATTGAGAAGGATGTGTTGGTTGATGAGGGGTATTTGTTTGTGGTGGAGGGGGGGGAATTGTGGCACATTTACCTACATAAAGGGCAAATGAACCCGCCAAAGTGTCTGGGGAACATATGGCTTGTGTCTTCTATGTGAGTGGCCTTATTCTGACCTACATGACCTTGCCTTTCTGACTCCAGAGATTGGAGTAAAGGTGAGCACCTGATCCAGGCGAGCAGTCCATGAGGATGATGACTCAACAGTGGCAATGGTGATTAATTCGCTGGGTATTTAAGTTGGCAATGTGAACTGTTCATGCTGGAGCACTAGGATAAGGACCTACGAGTCCTGTTCCTGTCTCTGGAAGGGCAGGCTTCTCTTTCTGGAAAGCCCAGTTGTTCTGTCTCCCAGCTCTCTCTGTAGCCCCGCTGCATGGGTCTGGTCACAGCTGCCCACATCTCCTCAAGACTCCTGCTTGGTCTTCTGGCTTCAGTCTTTGCCCCCAGATGGGAGACAGAGTGATTCTTTTAAAATACAAATCAGGATGCTTATCTTCCAACACCTTCTGATAGCTTTCTATCTGACACAAAATTAAAAAGGGAAGAGATCAAAGATTTGGTCTTCTCTTAGCCTCCCTCCCACTTGTTGACATCAGTTCAGAACGGCATTTGCTGTCTCAGCTCTCTTCCTCTGGAGATGCCCGTCCCGTCTCTCTCCCTTCTCCTCCTCCTTCAGGACTTCCCTCTGCTATTACAGGCCTTCTCTGACCTACTAAAGATTGCCATTCTCACTAACCGCATAACCCTAACAACCTTCTTCATCTCCTTTCCTGTCTGACACCTTATAGAACTTGTTTTTTTCCCTCATTTGACACACTATATTTTCATTATTTTTTTTTAGATTATCTATCTCTCAGGCAAAAAATTTCCCTGAGGTGTGAGGGAGCAGAACTTTTGTCTGCTTTTTTAACTGCCGTGCCCCAGCACCTAGAACAGAGCCTGGCATTCAGAGCAAATGCTGGATGAGTATTTGTGCAGTGAATGAATGAAATTGAAGCAGTCATCCATAGATAAACAAATGGAGGTAGAATAATTGAATTAATCATATTGACCTAATGTGCACAATGGGAGGATAATCAGCTGCCCCCTGGGTGAAGGGTTCAACTACAAGTTGAACTTTACCTTGGAAATAAAAACAATGTAATCTAAACATTTGTATGTTCCTATTAATCAGAAATAAAAAATGTAACTGTTATTATGCATCCTTTGGTGACCTGCCATTATGAAATAACCAATCCTTATTCCCTGCTCCCAAATGAATGGTTCTGTGTTCTTTCCACCTAAGACTGGCTTTCTCCCCACCTGGAGACACCTCACTTTACTCTTTGCCTCTTGGTGTCTATTTGTTCCTTGGATCTTAATCCAATCTTAAGTCAAATGTCACTTTTTCAGAGAGGTCTTCTCAAATTCTCTCCAAGATGAATTAGGCTCTGTGTTAACTCTTTTTGAAATCCTCTGGATGTTCGTTGCTGTCATTTTAGGAGTGCTATGAATATGTTTGTGATTCTTTGTTTAATGCTTGCTTTTCTCCTGCGATGTCATGCTCTGGGTCATGGGTCCACTCTGCTCACCACTCTATCCCCAGTACTATAAACAATGCCAGGCACAATTTATTGGTTAGACGAAATGAGCCAATTTCTTATTGGATATTTAAGTCAGTTCCAATTTTACATTATTTTAATGAATGCTATCATAATTCTGACTCCAAATCACTTTTTCTCCCACATTTAAGATATTGTCTTAAGAGATTTAAAAGAGCAGAATTTATAACTTGAAAGCCATTAATCTTTTGAAACTTTTTTGCTAAAATCTTGTAAGTAGGTCTGTAACTATTTGCAACCCCCACAATGTCAGAGATTTCCCTGTCCTGTATATTTTTGTTAAGGCTGCAAATATAATTATTTTAAGAAGGTATTTTTTCATGCAAAAATAAATAGTATCACATTTTAAATTCAATTTGTAATTTTTGGATTATTTGTGAAGCCAGACATTTATTTTGTTAATGTTTCTTCTTCTTTTTTTTTTTTTTTTTAATATAGGAGTCATTCTTTCCCTTATTGATTTGTAAGTGCTCTTTATATGTACTTGAAGTTCCTGGAAACAGAGATAGAATTTGTGAAGACCTTGGTGGCTCTATTAAAACAACAACAATAGTTCCCATATTGAACTCGAGTTGGAAGAGGTGAGTTGGGTCTCAAAATGGAGGGCCATGATCCTAAGGAAACAGAGCAATTGAGAAAACTGTTTATTGGTAGTCTGAGCTTTGAAACTACAGATGATAGTTTAAGAGAACATTTTGAGAACTGGGGCACACTCACAGATTGTGTGGTAATGAGAGATCCCCAAACGAACATTCCAGGGGCTTTGTTTTTGTGGCTTACTCTTGTGTGGAAGAGGTGGATGCAGCAATGTGTGCTCGGCCACACAAGGTTGATGGGCGTGTTATGGAACCAAAGAGAGCTGTTTCTAGAGAGGGTTCTGTAAAGACTGGTGCCCATCTCACAGTGAAGAAAATTTTTGTTGGTGGTATTAAAGAAGATACAGAAGAATATAATTTGAGAGACTACTTTGAAAAGTATGGCAAGATTGAAACCATAGAAGTTATGGAAGACAGGCAGAGTGGGAAAAAGAGAGGATTTGCTTTTGTAACTTTTGATGATCATGATACTGTTGATAAAATTGTTGTTCAGAAATGCCACACTACTAATAGGCATTATTGTGAAGTGAAAAAGGCCCTTTCTAAACGAGATGTAGTCTGCTGGATCACAAAGAGGTTGTGGAGGTGGATCTGGCAACTTTATGGGTCGAGGAGGAAACTCTGGAGGTGTGGAGGTAATTTTGGCCATGGTGGAAACATTGGTGGAAGAGGAGGATATGGTGGTGGAGGTGGTGGCAGCAGAGGTAGTTCTGGAGGAGGCGATGGTGGATAAAATGGATTTGGAGGTGATGGTGGGAACTATGGCAGTGGTCCTGGTTACAGTAGTAGAGGGGGCTATGGTGGAGGTAGACCAGTATGGAAACCAAGGTGGCAGATATGGTGGTGGAGGAGAATATGATGGTTACAATGAAGGAGGAAATTTTGGAGGTAACTATGGTGGTGGTGGGAATTATAATGATTTTGGAAATTATAGTGAACAACAGCAATAAAATTATGGACCCATGAAACAGGGCAGTTTTGGTGGAAGAAGCTCAGGCAGTCCATATGGTGGTAGATATGGTAGCAGAAGGTTCTAAAAACAACAGAACAGGGCTACAGTTCTAAGCAGGAGAGAGAGCGAGGAGTTGTCAGGAAAGCTGCAGGTTACTTTGAGACAGTCGTCCTAAATGCATTCGAGGAACTGTACAAACCTGCCACAAAAGGAACAATGATCCATAGTCAGAAAAGTTACTGCAGCTTAAACAGGAAACCCTTCTTGCTCAGGACTGTCATAGCCACAGTTTGCAAAAAAGTGCAGCTATTGATTAATGCAATGTAGTGTCAATTACATGTACATTCCTGAGGTCCTTTATCTGTTGCAGCTTTGTCTTTTTCTTTTTCTTTTCATGACATCAGGTATATTGCCCTGTAAATTGTGGTAGTGGTACCAGGAATAAATAATTAAGAAATTTTTAACTTTAAAAAAAAAAAATAAAACAGCAACAACAACAGCAGCAACCACATAATACTATTATGTAGGAGTGCATTTCTCAGGTGGACACCTATGGGGTTATCACTGTACCACAGCACAATCATAATGGTGGCTGTTGCAATCAAACCAATTGCTTCAAAAGACAATACTTGAAAACTGCTGAAACATTTGATTGCAACACCATAAACTAATATAGTAAATAATGAAAATAGCTGGCATTTTGTTTCTTCTAAGAAGATGTAGCTGTTAGAATTGCAAAGAATTAGAATTCTTGAAGAATGAACAAAGAAAGACTATGGCCTTTCAGAAATCATCTTCATGGATATGAGAAATGAATTTAGATTAGCATACCATGTCGCTAGTGGGATAAGCTCTGTGTTTTACTTTCTATTAATTGCTTTAGTAAATCCTTTTGGTAGATGACTCAAAGATCAACTGCAGCATTTAGACATGATCCTGGTTTAGGAAACGTGGAAGACTGACAGGGATTGTTCATGTTTTGCCAACCCAATGGAGTGATACTTTGAAATTTAGCTCGCTTCAGAAAAAAGTTAAGAATAAGCAATTATCTTGAAAGATGATTAAATGACTAATTGTAATTTAGTGAGTTCCAAAAACATGAGGTTTTATTTGAATTTTATTATTGTAATGAATATATACATAGCAGTGTTGATTTAAAAATATTCTGTCTTATTTTAGAGGAACTAGTAGGTTGATCCTATGTTTTGTGAGCCGAGGTGTGCTTAAAAGGTTCAAAGTAAGTAAAGTAAAAATGTAGATGGTAGGATGATTTAGTGAGTTCTAGGATGTGATTTCAAAATGTGAATTTTTCCAAAGGAAATGCAGATAAGACTATGCTCCCTATGTTGAAATATCTTAAAATAGGGTCATTTTCTGATTTCCTTTTGTAGGAGAAAACTGCTCTCCATTTGAATATTATTTTGAGCCTTCATCTCTTGTGAAGGTTAGAGTTGAATTCTTTTTCCCAGAGAACGTTCATCTATGGGCATATTGACATCTTTTGTTTATGATGTTACTTCCAGCTTTTAACAAAATGATTTTTTTTTTCTAACAGTGATCGTGTGAGGTCAGCTCTTGTTGGCTCTGGCAGAGGGACTACTTTGCTCTTTGTGTAGTAGTGGAAACAGCCAGGGGTACAGAATCTGGCTTTTAATTCTGGTTCAGAGAAAAAAGAATTCCTAGATGCTTTAAAAACCTTTTACCTTCCTCACAATTCTTGCTTGATGATAATTTCAACTGGATAATAAGGAACCAAATCTCTGAAAAATCCCATTCTCTCCTTGGGTATCTCTTATGAACACATCGGACTATAAATTCCCACTCATTGATTCTTCCTAGCTCTTGACACTGCAGAAAAATGCCCACTTCTTATTTCCAAAGAGATTTGGCAAGTTTCTCTGAGTCTTGTCTTGTAAGCTTTTCTTGTTTCTTCAACCATCTTCCTGCCAATTTTTAGCAATTCTTTATTTTTTAAGTAATTCTTTGAAGGTATGCTAAATGATCTTTAAATTTCTCAAAGATAGCATACACTAGATTACATAATTATCTGCTTATTATTTTACCAACAGGGAGCAGCAGCCTCACCTGTCATAATACACATCATACTTTTCATACACCCCAATATCATACTAACTTTCTTGAACATTGGTCTCTATCATTAAGGTTACTGATAGTGTCAACCCTAAAATCTTATTAAATATTTTATTAATCTGTAGGTACTGTAGTAGTTTACAGCCAGGGGTGATTTTGCCCTTGCCCCCACACCCCACCAGGGAATATTTGGCAATGTCTGAAGACATTTTTGGTAATCAAATTGTTATAGGGTAGGGGATGCTACTGAACATCCTATAGTCCACCGGACAACAAAGAATTATCTAGTCAAAATGTCAACAGTGCTGAAGCTGAGAAACCTGAATTAATGTTTTAGATGCAAACACAGAAACTCTCCATTCCAAATTAGAGTCTCATTATGTTGCCCTTGGTAGAGTTACATGGTGTCACAACTCACAGCAACCTCCAACTCTTGGGCTTAAGCGATTCTCTTGCCTCAGCCTCCCAAGTAGCTGGGACTACAGGTGCCTACCGCAACACCCAGCTAGTTTTTGGTTGTAGTTATCATTGTTGTTTGGCAGGCCTGGACTGGGCTCTAACCTGCCAGTTCTGGTGTATGTGGCTGGCACCCTAGCGGCTGAGCTACAGGCACCAAGCCTAAAATTTACATTAGAGTCAACCCACTTTTTATGTATTAAGATTTTGGTTCTATTCTTAGAACAGAGCTGGACATAGAATAAGTACCACTAAGTCCTGCTATGTTACTATTATTAAGACCATAGAAGAAAAAAAGAACAGATATTGAGGAAAGGACAACATCAGTGGCACATATGGAAATGGTTAACAGTTTTCAGTAAATAAGCAGCAAATTAGGTTTATGATAGAACTGTTGGCATAGCTGTGATGTCTTGTTTTTAAGCATAAATGAATAGTAGCTAGTTTAGGACTTACACTAATAAATTTTCATGCCATTAAATCTTAAGTATGTGAATATGTGTTTATGCATGTGTACCTGTTTTGTTTTTGTTTTTTTAAATGAAAGGCCGTATATTTTTATTTAAATAGACTCATTCAATGGTACATGCTTAGGAAAAAGTGCTTTCCAAATTCTATAAAATTATAAACCTGAATCAAGAAAAAAATGTTCAGGTTAAGTACCTCTCTTTCAAGAGAAGTCCAGTGATCCACTCAATCAAAAATATTGCTTTTACCTTTCCAAAACAGTAGCTGGTAAATTAGCACAGTGGTTTTAAGATTGTGTTTAGAGCAGTTCTGGGGTTGCATAAAAATAGCTGGAGGCTGGTGGACATCTATCTGAGGTTCTCCCTTTCTTCGTGATTACACAGGTAAAGACATGGGACTGGCATAAGATACCAGGCCCAGCAGTGGTGTGCTTTGGCTGGCCCTTCTCTCTGGCTCACTGCTGCCTGGAAAGCTTACACCATCATCCCCAGCAGTCTCTACTACACTTTCTTTATTGTCCGCAGTGTGCTGTTAACCATTTCATACTGATCTCAAGCCTAGGCAAATGGACTCATTCAACAATCTCTGTAGAATCCTGGAAGTGCCCACAGTTTCCGTAATTGACTAAGGAAGGGAGAGCAAGGTCTGTGCACTCTGGTGTACATGTGTCCAACGCAATTGGAAAGAAACTGGGCCAGGGCAAGTGTAAAAGGAGGTTACACTGAACTTTGGTCACGGGAGGTGTCCAACAATATTGAATGAGTGAAAATGTGTCTTCTGGTCCTGCCAAACAGGGTTGAGACAGATGTAAACACCATGAATACAGAGACCAAGGCACAATCATGTCATATTCCTCTTGGTATCACCAACACCCCACAGAGTGCCTGATATATACACGGTGTTCAATAAATGGTTTATAAGTGACTGGCTCAATGAATAAATAAATAGTAGTGGAAATTTCCTAACAGGTAGTACTCATTTGAGGAACATATTTAGGGGCATGGCATGTAATACCGTGTTGTGGCTCCAATCACTCTATGTAAAGTGGAGGAGAATGAACACTGAATAATTCCTCTCTGCCTTTGAGAAGTTTGGAATCTATTTAGAAAGTTAGCATAGATACACTGGGGCACGTGGGCAATAAGATGTAAACACTTTGGGGCAGTTTGGGGACAATTAATATGCATGCTTATAACACATTAAGAAAACAGTTCTTTAAAAGATAAACTATATTGTATGCACTTTGATGAAGATTGAAATCATTTGCTAAAACCTTTAAGTACATAGAGTTGGAATTCAATTCAATTAATCAACCCATTATTCGATAAACTAACAAAGAAAGTGGAGAAAGTTTTTTTTTTTTTTTCATCTTTCATTCTGTGTATTTCTGAAAATAAATAGGAAGCTGGTCCTGGGTAATCTCTGCTCTTCACAAATGCAACA
Source organism: Galagoides demidoff (assembly GCA_963574575.1). NCBI lineage: Eukaryota > Metazoa > Chordata > Mammalia > Primates > Galagidae > Galagoides > Galagoides demidoff. Next base: position 39,233 of record CAUYQV010022108.1, read on the forward strand.
AGCTCTTGTTTAGTGGGAGAGCTGGCCAGATCCTGCCACTGCTGGTGGCATCTGTGATAGTGCTGGCCTCACGGTCCTTCTGACAACACTGGGGAAACTTGTAGTGTCTTTGTGGTATCAACTATTAGGTGAGACATTCCATTGGAGAATCCCCCAATGCACGTTTGAAAATCAAGTTAAGCTATTATCTCTGGCTGATTCCCAACGGTTGAGTTTTGGGACAGTATAGTGAAAGATGTGTGTAGTGGTGGAGGTTTCTGGACATTTGGGGAAAGAAAGGCTTTTTTCAGGTTCACATCAGATATGAACTGTGTGGCAAAGAAAGCCCAAAAAGTTACTCTCAAGGTACGATTTAACTAATGGTGAAATATGTAACTGGCAATATATCCCTTCTGACTAACTCAATTAGGGTGATGGGAAAGAAAAATCCGTGAAGGTGAATCTAAGGCTCAAGAATGCTGTTATTTTTTGTTATAGTTTATAATGAATCTAATTATGGTCAGGGCAAAAACTTATGAATTTTAGAAAAGTATAAGGAGGAAAATATTATAAAGCCCTCCAGTTCTAATTCTCAGGGAAGACTGTTTCTTGGTAGCTTTTCCTGTCAGGATGTCTCATGACCATCTGCGGGTGGTAGGACATAACACAGTTTAAAAATATTGGGCTCTGATTTGTGTATGCTGCTTTGATTGTGATTTTTCCACTTTCCTTTATGTCCTGATGCTTTCCTAAATCATTAATATTTTTTCCAAGAACATAATTTTAATGGCATTATTTCATTCTTCGATTGTATGTTTTGAATCCATTCTCCAACCGTTGAATATTTCTCAGGCATCTGATTTATTATTATTATATATAATTCTGTGATTAATGTCATGGTTCAGAACTTTGGTTTAACTTTCTGATTGTTTTGGTTGCTAAATGGTTTTCCAGATAAGTCATATTTAAAGTAGCAGTCTGAAGAAGCAGTAGTCTCAGAATCCTTTGATCACCACAATTGTGATTTAATTTTGCATTTGGGAGATTTCTATGAGGTTGTGCTTCTTTGTTTTTGCTTATTATTCTCTAGTCTTTCTTTCTCTTCTGTAAGACGTTTGTCCTTGTTCTCTGTCTACTTTTCTACCATGACAGCAATGCTTTTATTTTTATTCCCTTTTCAACATACTTTCATTTTTAAACTTTTTTTAAAATTTCAGATTAGTATGAGAGTACAAATGATTAGGTTATGATGTTTGCATTTGTTAGGTAACATCCTTGTTGTAGTTGTGTCCAGCACCCAGGAGGTGTGCCATATACCTTTAATTTGTGCCCATTAGGTGGGAACACATTACTCCCTCTCCCTCCACTTCTCCCCCTCCCCTCTACTTGAATTCGATTGAGTTTTTCTCTTGTATAGGAGTATATTAGTTGGTCTACTGGTTTCATACTAGTATTGAGTAAATTGGATACTTGTTTTTCCATTCTTGTGATACTTTACTAAGAAGAAGGTGTGTCAACACTATCCAGGTTAATACAAAAGATGTAAAGTCTCCATGTTTTTAATGGCTGAATAGTATTCCACAGTATACATAAACCACAGTTTATTATTCATGGGTTGATAGGTAAGTAGATTGTTTCCATATCTTGGCAATTGTAAATTAGCTGTGGTAAACAATCTAGTGCAAATGTTGTTATGGTAAAATGGTTTCTTTTCTTCTGGACAGATGCCTAGTAAGGGGATTGCAGGATCAAATGGAAGGTCTATTTTGAGTTCTTTGAGGATTCTCCATACTTTTTTTGAAGGAATCTGTATTAATTTGCAGTCCCACCAACAGTGTAAAACTGTTCTGTTCTCTCCTGCACCAGAATCTGCAGCTTTGGGACTTTATGATGTGAGCTGTTCTTACTAGGGTTAGGTGATATGTCCAGGTGGTTTTGATTTACATTTTTCTGCTAATGAAGGATGATTAGCATTTTTTCATGTTTGTTGTCCATTCATCTGTCTTCTTCAGAGAAGGTTCTGTTCATGTCTGTTGTCCAGTGATAAATGGGATTGTTTGCTCTTTTTATGTTGATTAGAGTTCTCTATAGATTCTAGTTATCAAGCCTTTGTCAGATTCATAACATGCAAATATCTTTTCCCATTCTGAGGGTTCCCTATTTGCTTTAATTGTGTTAGTAATATTTATCTATGAATAAACTGAGTTCTGTAAGCATTAACTTTTTGTTGTATTTTGCCAAATAGTTCTTCCTATTTTTTCTTAGAATTTTGTTTGTTCAGTTTTTGATATGTAAACATTTAAAATGTGTAGGCAATCAAATCTATCATCAGTTTTCTTTCTAAAAAACTCTCATTTTTTAATGCCTTAAGGCTCTTTTCCCATCTAGAAATAAAATATTAATCTACATTTTTAGAGGGTAATAATGATTTATCTATATACATATAGAAGTGGCTCACACCTATAATCCCAGCACTCTGGGAGGCCGAGGCAGGTGGATTGCTTGAGCTCAAGAGTTCAAGACCAGCCAGAGCAAGAGTGAAACCCTGTTTCTAAAAATAAGCCAGGTGTTGTGGCAGGTGCCTATAGTCCCAGCTACTTGGGTGGCTGAGGTAAGAGTATCACTTGAGCCCAAGAGTTTGAGGTTGCTATGAGCTATGATGCCATGGCACTCCACCAAGGGTGACAAAGCGAGACTCTGTATAAAAAAAAAAAAATATATATATATATGTATATATATATATATATATATATATTTCCATTAATATGGTACAAAGCAAGAATCCAGACTGAGTTTAAAATTATTTAGTTACTTTTCCCAGCCTTTTATTAAATAATTATATTCTTTCTCCATTAATTTGTTACTCTATAAATTATAAAAATATAAAATTTTAATTAAAGTCAATTTCTGGGGTTTTTGTTTTATTTACTAATTTGATGTGTTTTGTAATATGAGTATAACACTGTCTTAATGAGTGAAGATTTGGAATATATCTAATCTCCTAGAACTATTCCTCTCTTATTAGCCATTTTGAAGATTTTCTCACAAATACTTAAATGTTCTTTCTTCAGAAAAAGTTTCCCTAGTTCCAAAAATAATAAAATGGGATTTTGATTAGAATTATGTGAAACTTAAAAATTTCTTGGAAAAGTATTCACATTTTCTCAGTATTTATTCTTTCCTTCCCAGTATATCTCTTCACTTCTACCTTTATTTCTATCCTTTAGTAAACTTCTGTAATTTCCTTGGTTTAAAACCTACATATTAAAAATAGTGTTTTTTCCTATCTTTTTGCATTCTTTAGTATTTTGAATGAATAGCTATAGTTATTCAAAATTAACTATAAAATAATTAATTATTTAATTAATGCTATTAGTATTAACTATTAATTGTTAATTAATGCTATTATGTAGTTAAATTATTGATATGGAGTTTTTTTGGTAAATACAGCCATAATATATCACTAAAGTAAATATTTGGAAAACAAACCACCACTACAAATGATAAAGTTTACCACTTTTTTAAAGAAAATGAAGTTATTTAGATTTATTGTTTGGGGGTATTGGTGATTTGGCTGCCTGACTTTGAATTTATTTATTTATTTCTTTATTTTAGGTTATTATGAGAGTAAAACAATCATGTCACAATTTTGAATATGTTAAGTAGAATCCCTCTTATAGTTGTGTCCTGCACCCAAAAGGTGTGCCATACACTCTTATTTGTGCCCTTTAAATGGGGGCCTACCAATTATGCCCTCCACTCTCCCCTCATTTATGCCCCCTCCCTACAACTTGAATAGAATTAAATTTTTCTCTTATGTGGCCATGTGTCAGATCATCTACTGGGTTCACAATAAAATTGAGTACATTGGGTACTTGCTTTTCCATTCTTATGATACTTTACTAAGAAGAATGTGTTTCAACTTCATCCGGCAATACAAAAGATGTAAAGTCACCATCTTTTCTTATGGCTGATTAGTACTCCATGGTATAGTATACCACAGCTTGTTAATCTATTCCTGAATTGATAGGGATTTAGGATGGTTCCACATCATGGTGATTGCAAATTGAGTTGCAACAAACATTCTAGTGCAATTATTTTTATGATAAAATGATTTTTTTCTTCTGGGTAGATCTTTAGCAGTGGGATTGTAGGGTCAAATGGGAGGTCTAATTTGAGTTCATTAAAGATTCTTTATACTTCTTTCCAAAGAGACTGTATTAGTTTGCTGTCCCACCAACAGTGTAAAAGCATTTCCCTTTCTTCACACCTGAACCAGCATCTGTAGCTTCGAGACTTTGTGATGTGAACTATTTTCACTAGAGTTAAGTCATATCTCAAGGGGGTTTTAATTTGCAATTCTTTGATGATTAGGGACAATAAACATTTTTTTGGTATGTTTTTTGGCCATTTGTCTGCCTCAGAAGTTTCTGTTCCTGTCTCTTACCCAGTGGTAGATGGGATTGTTTGCTCTTTTTTTTTGTCGATTAACTTGAGTTCTCTATAGATTTTAGTTATTACCCCTTTTTCAGATTTATAATATGCATTTTTTATCATTCTGAAAGTTGTCTATTTGTTTTAATTGTTGTGTCCTTAGGTGTGCAGAAACTTTTTAGTTTAATTAAGTCCAATATTTTTGTTGTTGTGGTTGCTGCTGAAGTCTTCTTCATAAAATCTTTTCCTAGGCTGACATCCCACAATTTCTCCAAGTTTTTCCTACACTTTCTTCTAGGATTATTATCATTTCATGTCCTAGATTTAAATCTTTTATCCATCTTGAGTCAATTTTTGTTAGTGGTGAAAGGTGTGGGTCCAACACTGGTCTTTTACATGTGGTTATCTAGTTCTGCCGGTACCATTTATTGAATAGGGATTCTTTCCCCAGTATAAGCTTTTGTTTGGTTTATCAAATATCACATGGCTGTAAGGATTGGTTTCAATAACATGCTGTCTTGATCACTGTGGACTTGTAGTATGACCTTAAGTCTGGTAGAGTGATGCCTCTGGCATTGTTTCTTTTACTAAAATTGCCTTGGCTATGTAGTGTTTTTTTTTGGTTCCATACAAAAATGAAGAACTATTTTTTCCAATTCTTCAAAGTATGATGTTGGTGTTTTAATGGGGATTGCATTGAATCTGTAGATTGCTTTGGGTAGTATAGGCATTTTAACAATGTTGTTCTTTCCTAATCATGAGCATAGTATATTCTTCCATTTGTTAATGTCTTTGCTATTTCTTTTATTAGGGTTTCAAAATTCTTTTTGTAGAGGTCCTTCAACTGTTTTTCCTAAGTATTTGATTTTCTTTGAAGCTACTGTGAAAGGAATTATATCTTTGATTATTTTCTTGACTTGACTGTTATTGGTGTATACAAAAGCTACTGATTTATGGATATTGATTTTATACCCTGAGACGGTACAGTAGTTCTTGATCAGTTTCAGGAGTTTGTGGTTAAGTCTCTGGGTTTTTCTAAATATGACATCATATTGTCAGCAAAGAGCAAGAGTCTCCTGTGCCTCCATTTGTATGCTCTTTATACCGATCTCTTGCCTGATTATATTAGCTAGAACTTCCAGTACTATGTTGAATTGAATAGTAGTGGTGATAGTGGACCTTCTTGTCTGGTTCTAGTTCTAAGAGGAAAAGCTTTCAGTTTTGCTCTATTTAGTATGATATTAGCTGTGGGTTTGTCAAGATGGCTTCAGTTAGTTTAAGAAATGTGCCACCTATGCTGATATTCTTAAGTGTTCTTGTTAGAAAAGGATGCTGAATTTTATTTAATGTTTTTCTGCATCTATTGAAAGGATCATATGGTCTTTGTTTGGATTTGCATATGTTAAATCAGCCTTGTATCCCTTGGATAAAGCCAACTTCATTGTAATGTATAATTTTTTTAATGTGTAGCTGTAATATATTGGCTAAGATTTTACTGAGCATTTTTGCTTTAGTCAAATTGGTCTGTAGTTCTCCTTTTTAGTTGGATCCTATCCTGGTTTTGATATCAGGGTGATGTTTGCTTCATAGGACATGTTAGGAAAGTTTCCTTTCTTCTCAGTATTTTTGAATAGGCTCTGCAGTATAGGTACTAACTCTTCTTTGAAAGTTTGATAGAACTGTGTTGTGAAGCCATCTGGTCCAGGACTTTTTTTTGTTGGAAATTTTTTATTGTTTCTTCAACCTCACTGCTCAATATAGGTCTGTTCAAGAGATATGCTTTTTTCCTGTTGAAGTCTAGGGAGAGGGTATGATTCTAGGTATTGGTCCATTTCCTCCACATTGTCAAATTTCTGGGCACAGAGTTTTTTGTAGTAATCAGAGAAAACTCTTGTATCTCTGTGATATCAGTTGTTATCTCATCTTTTTCATTTCTGATTGAAATTATTAGAGATTTTACTTTTTTGTTTCTAGTTAATCTGGCCAAAGATTTATTCATTTTATTTATTTATTTTTTTTTTTTTGCATCCATTCAACAAAGATTTAGGTATTGTAGAAATTTATCTTTTTGAAGAACTAACTTTTTGTTCCATTGATTTTTAGAATGATTCTTTTGTTTTCAGTTTAATTTATTTCTGATTTAATTTTGATTATTTCTTTTTTTTCTGCTGTGTTTGGGATTGTATTGCTCTTCTTTTTCCATTTCCTTAAGATGATTTATTTCATTGTTAATGTGCTCCCTTTCTGTTTTTCAGATGTAGGCATCTAATGTGGTAAATTTCCCTCTTAAGACTGCTTTTGCAGTATCCCAAAGGTTTTGGTAACTTGTGATTTCATTGTTGTTATGTTTGAGGAATTTAGTCATTTCCTCCTTTATCTCTTCCTTGACCCAAGTGTCATTCAGCATAAGGTTGTTTAATTTTCATGCCTTTGCATGGGATGAAAATTTTTGTTGGAGTTGAGTTTCACCTTCATTACTTTGTGGTCTGAGAAGATGCAAGTTAAAATTTCAATCCTTTTAATTTTGTTGAGGTTTGATTTGTGACCTAGGATATGATCTATTTTGGAGTATGTCCATGGGGTGATGAGAAGAATGCATACTCCTTAGCTTTGGGATGGTGTGTTTTGTATGTGTCTATTAAACCAATTTGTTCTCAGATTGCATTTAAGTCCCTTGTATCTTTGCTTGGTTTCTGTTTAGATGGTCTATCCAGTTTAACCAGAGGGGTATTAAAGTCTTAAGGTATTATGGTTTTATAGGATATCATATTGCTCAGACCAATCAATGTCTGTTTCATAAATCTGGAAGCATTTAAGTTGGGAGCATAGGTATTTAGAATTAAAATGTTTTCTTGATGTATTGTTCTCTTGACCAGTATGAAGTGACAACCTTTGTCTTTCTTTTTTTATTTTTGGAGACAGAGTCTCACTTTGTCACCCTTGGTAGAGTGCCGTGGCATCATAGTTCATGGCAACCTCAAACTCTTGGACTCAAGCAATTCTCTCACCTCAGTCTCCCCAGTAGCTAGGACTACAGGTACCTGCCACAACACTCTGCTATATTTAGAGAGAACTCAGGCTGGTCTCAAGCTTGTAAGCTCAGGCTATCCACCTGCCTTGGCCTCCCAAGTGACAGGATTACAGGTTTGAGCCACTGTGCCTGGCCTCATCATTGTCTTTCTTAACTTTAATTGCTTTAAATCCACATGTATCTGAAAATAACATTTTGGCCTCTCCTTTCTTCTATTTTCCATTTGCCTAAAATATTGTTTTCCAACCCTTTACCCTTAGTCTTGTTTTGTCTTTCAAGGTTAGGTGTGTTTCCTGGAGATAGTATATGGATGGCTTGGGGCTTTTTTTATCCAATCAGTCAGCTTGTTCCTCTTCAGTGGGGAATTCTAGCCAATAACATTTATTGAGAGAATTGATAAGTGTGGTGGAGAGTTCTATTTATCTTATTTTGTGAAAGTCCATTGCTTAGTTTTATCTTTTGCACTATTATGGAAGCTAGATCTGATTTTGAATTTCTATCATATGGAAAGTTTTCTACAAGTTACATAAAAGCACCACAGATTTTTCCATTCTTGGCATTGTCTCTAGTAGCTATAACCCTGCCACTCCTAAATAATTAACTTTTAAGCTAAGAACACTTAGTCACCCTACAGAATCCCTCTGGCAATATCTGTACAATGATAAATGTTTTGCTAAGAAAAAATCATGTATGTGGGATAGTAGAATCTTAGGGTACAAAGCATTTTTCAATGACCTAATATTTTATGAAACCATTTTTGGGCAATGTGGCATCTGTTGCCCTATATTGGCCCAGAAATTGCCTTATTGTGATATGGAATATGAAATCAGGGAAGTACAACAAGCCAGTCTAATTTTCTCCACAGCTGGTAGATGACTGATGCCTAAGAAGTCCTCTATGTGTGCTAGGGATGCTGGACCTGGTCCCAAGGGTATCCAAACGTAGCTTGTGGGAAATCCTTAGGCCAAAGCTAGGGCTTTGCACTGACACAAACTTACCTTTTATTCTCAGCTTACCTACAAGCTTGATGAATTTGTTTTGGCCAGTGTCTCTCAGCCTAAGTTGAAAATCTGAGTCACCTTGAAAACTTTAAAAAAATATTGTTGACCGTGTTCTACTCCTAGAGTCTACCATGTAGTTCTGAGTTGAACCTCAAACATTGAGGTTTGAAAAGCTGTCTTGCTGATTTTTAATTTTTTATTGCAGCCAATATAGAGAGTCTCTGGAAACTCTGAACCTATTCTGTCATTATCAAAATGAGGAGGACAATATTGCAAATGGTAGCAGTGCGAATTCATTGAGAAATTGGAAGTTACCTACTACTGCATCTAAAAACTTCTTAATAAATCCTAGATATTACTACCATTGAAACTAATGAAGGCTTAGAATCCAGCCCTGAGTATATACTAAGGTAAAAAGAGGTATTGCCCCCAAAGTATTTAAACCTTATACATTATATCTATACATAAATGAGATGCTGTTATTTTTGAAGGCCAGTAAGCATCAGATAGGAATCTCAAACATACATACCTGCTCCTCCTTTGTAGAATTCACCTCTATATATTATTTTACTGATTATCTCAAAGTGCAGTTGCAATTCAGGGTCTCAGATTTTTACTCCTTATTTCGTTAAAAGAAGACAAAGTATTTTTTTTTTTCCAAAATATCTTATACTTGGTAAGAAAGTACTAAGCTCATTTATCTAAAAGCCATTTATTTTATTATAGTTCCAGATGGTGGTCTGAATAAAGGCTTAAACTCTATAAATCCTAAGAAACTTGCAGCAATTCAACCAAGAGATTTCACAGTAAGTTTTCTAAAACTCACCAATTTCACTAAAATGTGAAAGCAGCCACTGACACGCAATGATGGCATGAGGTCTGTAGCTATCCCTTTGCTTGTCATGGTCCATGTGGGCTCCTAATATTTCAATCCTCCTGCCATTGTACTTATTTTAAAAAACATTCTGGTACAATTATTATGTATCCATATAAAAAATAAAAATAAAATAAAATTTAAAGTAGATCATGCTGCAACTCCAAAAAGCCCCATTTTGCAATAATTCAAGTACAATGACTCTCTCTCTTTCTCTTTCCCTCTCTCTTTCTCTCTCTATATATGATAAAAGACATATTGCAGGCATCTTTTTCCATATGGTGCTAGCAATTTGGATTTTAGTAGCAGTTTTTATAACTTGCAGCTTACCACTAAAATGTCAGAACCCATGAGAATAAAATAACTTCTATTTTAGGTTTTATATTCATTTGCTCTGATCGCTCAACCAGAAAAACTGACTCTAAAGGTTTCTTTACTCTGAGTGAATTTAACTTGCAGTTCACTACCACCTTTCTGGTCTATTAAGGGTTAGAATCTTCCCGTATCTCTTCTCTTTGTTCATTTACTGACATTTATTGAATATGTGCCATGAGGGCTAGGCTGTCACCACAGTTAACAAACTGACCTTTATGGCCATGGAAACTAGTGTGAGAGAAACCACATCAGAAAAAAAAATCACATTGCTGGAAGCCCATGTGCTTCAGCTAAGCAAATTCTCTCGTAATTTTAAACCAATTCAAGAAATTTGAGTGAAAACAGTATAGATTAAATTGTTCTGAGAGAATTAATAAATTTACTTGATGCTGGCTCTTAAATTAGAGCCACATTTTATAATCATTGGGTGGTTTGGAAATGCCTGAAAAAAAAAAAAAAACTCACTAGAGATACTTTGAGTATGTTTTTCTTTAACCCTTCCAGTCTTGTGAGGAGTTTGATGTCTCCATTTATGTCTCATTTTAATCAGTACTTTGTTATTCCAGGGAAGTTGGTACAGAGGGATACTTCATATTGGGTTTGATCAGGTTTGATTATCAGTAGTCTCAGTAAAGAGGATATTTTGCCTAAATATCAATCCTCCAAGGCAATTAATTTGTTATAATTAATTCAGTGGGAAGGGAAATGTATCTGTCAAATGACCATGAACGCATCCCATTTAATTATGATAGTGTTTTTAACTATTGACATTGAAAATAATTTAGGGACCAAACAATAAGGTTTTGGAAAGCTCTCTTCATTGATTTGGCTGGGCACACTCCACTTAAAATATAGTAGACTCTCACCAGACGAATCTGATGAGATGACACTGGAGCAATGCTTCTCTGCATCTGGGAGATCCAATTTTGCTATGATGATCCTGACAGGTTTCTCTTGGTAAGTAGTATTAGAACTGGTAATTTGAGTTGACTATTTCTAGGTTGGCCTATAGTACTCCATGATATTGAAGAACTTCTTCCCACTTCCTATGGGCACTTAAAGCCTCCTGTCTTTAATTGTGGATAATTTGTTCGAAGTAGAATCATCTCTGGTAAGTTAGATTTCATGATGTAAATTCTTTTTTTTAATTTTTTAAAAATTTTTATTATTAAATCATGTTTTTGCACATTAATACTATCATGGGGTACAGTGTATTGTTTCCATATACAATTTGAAATACTTTCATCCAGTTGGCCAACATAGCCTTCATGTCATTCTCACAGTCATTGTGTTAAGACATTTATAATCCACATTTAGAAAGATTCACATGTACCCTTATAAGATAAATCATAGGGATGATCCCCATGGTGTGAATTCTTAAACCCATGATTAGATCAGAGCTGGGCTATGGAATGAGATAGCCTTTGAGGTGCTAGTATATGTCAAATTTTTATCAAAAGATAGCTACTCATAGATTGAGTGCTAATGATTTTTCAAGGCAATAAAATCTTTTTTTCTGTTAATTTTATTCATGCTATATATAAATTTCTATGAATCTGCAATATGTTTTTCAGAGTTTTGGAACACACACGTTACTGTGAATTACTCAGTTTCAATAGCATAATGGTGATCCAATTATTACGCTGATTTTCCACTTTGTGCGAGTAGAATAGGCATAGACACTGGTGTTTCCATGTCTTTCTGATGAAGACATGACGATCTCTCTCTTCCTGGTAATTACTAATCGGTTCCCCCATGATAGTTAACAATATGTACTATGCCTCAAATCATATAGTTGGTTCTCATTTAACTTTGGAATTGGTTCTTTAGAGATGTTTCAGTGCCAATTTCTTTAGGAAGGAGTTTTTTTTTTGCCATACTATGTGGCAAAATGGCAAAGACAGAAAAAACCATGCTCTGTATTTTCCTGTTAGTGTGAATCACCATCAATGCCTTTTTCCAATCAGAAGTAATTTCCACTTCTGTCCATTTAAGTGCCACTTTATTTTCAAGAAAATCTCACTCTGGTCTACATAAAAAGTCTCATCAATAAGTTTCTAACTCTGTGTTGTTTAATACATTAGTCACTAACCGTGCGGGGCTATTGAGCAATTGAAAGAGACTAGTCTGAACTGAAACATTCTATAAGTATAAACACATACTTTTGAAGACAGTATGAACAAAAGAATGTAAAATGTGTCAATAACTTTTTATAATGGTTACATACTAAGATAACAATATCTTAAATATAGCAGGTTAAATAAAATATATTCTTAAAGTTAATTCATTAAAAAATTTAAATGTGGATACTACGATTGCATATGTAACTTGCATTTATATCATATTATATGTATTATATTAATTATATTTTGTCATATGTCTATTGGAAAGTGCAATATAAGTTTTGATAAAAATTGTTTTTCTTTAATGACCCAGAAAACAGTAGACACTCAAAAAATATTTGTTAGCCAATTCAAACTGGCTTAGAATTTCACAATTTTCTTAATCATAATAATAGATATTAGAAAACAATTTGACGAAATGAAAACTTGAAAGGCAAGAATGCAAAATGGATTGCTAATAATATAATTAAGAGACTACAACATCCTATTCATTTGTTTATGTACCAGGCAGTAGGCACATTGAGTGTTTATAGTGATAAAAAAAAAGATCCACTTTCTGTGTTCAAAGAGTTTTCTGTTGATCACAGTCTAATAAATGCTTCTAAAAATGTAACTACAAGGTTGTGGGGGAGGTAACAGTAAAAATACTAAACCTATAGTGGTGGTGGGGGGACGGTTTCAGTCCCAAAAGCTCCCTGATGCAAGTCACAGCATTGTAGTTAAGAGGCAAGTTCTCTCACTCCTGTTTGTTGTAGATTAATCCAATATTTTACACAAAACAAATGAGGTTAAAATACCTTCACTCAGCAATCCCTAAAAATTAGCAAATGATAAAGTAAGTGGAGTTTATTTACCCTCTGACAAGTTCTGTAGTTTGAAGCATGGCAGATTGGCTTACAAGAATAAAAACAGTTGGATAAATATTCCCACTGAAATTCTTATTTTTTCTTTCTGGTTCAATTAATAATTGAAACACTACCAAATACAGAACTTATGTGGCACTTCTTCTTGACAGGTAGCCGAGAAGGATCCATTAATCATGGACTGTTAGTGATGGGTGGTGTGCTGGAAGGAGTGTGGGCTTCGGAATCAAGCAGGGAACTTTCTGGGACTTTGGGAAATTAGGAAACACCAAGACTTCATTTCCCCATTTGTAAAATTTGAAAAATATCTCCAATTGCATTTATGAGGATAAAACATGCAGAAATGTTGGTATATATTAAGTAGCAAGTAAATCATTAACATCATTATAACTTAGAATTAACTGAAGAAAAAAATGTTAAGTGCATGAAATAAGAGTCTACTAGATAGAATTTAGATACATAACTTCAGTCATAGAAAAGATTAAAAAAGTAAAAGAAAAATGTACAAACAATTCTTAACCTAATGGCTTAGAAGTGAGGAAAAGAAAATGTTTACTCTGATAAGCTTCCTAAGAGTAGTATTTTTAAAGTTATTCTCTTGTTTCCATGCTGTGAAGGGTTTAGTATCATTTTTACCCTGTGGGCCTAGAATCTTGTTATTATAAAATATTCACTATCTCTGATAAGACTATTTTCTTAAAATTGACTTTGTCTCATATTAATATAGCCACAGTCAGTGGCTTTCTTATAATTAGTTTTGGCAGATTATATTCTTTTTCATATTTCTTTTAATTTAAATTTATATTGACATCTTTTGTATTAACTTGGATGGAGTTGAAACACAATCTTCTTAGTAAAGTATCACAAGAATGGAAGAGCAAGTATCCAGCATACTCAATTCTTATGTGAAACCAGTAGATGAACTAATACATGCCCACACAAGAGGAAAACTCAATTCAATTTAAGTTGGGGGGAGGAATGAGGAGGAAAGGGAGGAGAGGGGAGTAGGGAGGGGGTTTGATGTGCTTCAACTTAATGGGCACAATGTAGGCTATATGGCACACCCTTCTGGGTGTGGGACACAACTACAACAGGGATACTACCTAGCAAATGCAAACATTATAACCTAATTGTTTATACCTCATATTAATCTGAAATAAAAGAACTTCCATTAAAAAATAAATTTATATTTAATATGCATTTCTAATGATATGTTTGAATCTTGTTTTAAAATGTGATCTTTCAAGAACAGATTAATTCACCTATATTTATTACAATTATTGCTTTGTTTAGGTTGATGTCTATCATCTTTCTATTTATTTTCTATTTTTCCCATCTGTTCTTTGGATCTATTGTTGACAAATTCTCTCAGCTTTCATTTGTCTGAGTTGTCCTCATTCTATCTTCTTTTGTGAAAGGTACTTTAATTGGGTATGGAATTCTAGGTAGACAGACTTTTTTCTTCTTTCAGCATGTTAAAGATGTTTTCCATTATCATTTGGTTTCCACTATTTTTCAAAAGAATCCAACCATCATTATTAATATAGTATCCCTAAATGTAAAATATGCTTTCATTTCTGCATGATTTTAAGACTTTCCCTTCGTTTTTGATTCTTAGCAGTTTAAATTTGAGATGACTACATGTGTTTTTCTTTGTATGCAGTTTTTTCTTGGGGGGGTGTTGCTGAGATTTCTAGATTTGGAGTTGATAATTTTTCTCAGTTTTGGGATGTCTAGGCCCTAAGCTCATTGAATATTGACACGTTCTTTTTCATTTTTCTTTTAAGAGTCTACTTAGCAATATTTTTAGACATGTTCTATAGGTATCTCATATACTTTTCTCATGTAAAAAATCATTCTTCTTCTTGTTTTTCTTATAGTTAAGATTAGATGATTTTTGTTGACTTCTCTTCAGTTTTATTAATCCTTTCCTCTACAGTGTCTGATGTCAAGCTCAGATTTAAGTCAGCCATTGGATCTGTTAATTTAGAAATTGTACCTTTTAATTCTAAATTTATGTTTTTAGAGTTTCCACTTTTTTTGTACTGAAATTCTCTACTTAGAAAAACCAAGGTTTTCTAAACCATTTTCATGCTTATAGTAGTTATTTAAAAAGCCTTGCGTATTAATTTGAACACGTGGGTGATCAGTGAATATTTTATTGGTAAATTTTCATTGGTTATTGGGTCATATTTTTTGCTTATTCACATTTTTCATTTACATATTTTTATTTTGATAAAGTTTACACATAATATTTGTGCATATTTATGGGTTACATAGTGATATTTGGTACATACAATGTGTAGTAATCAAATCAGAGTAATTAGCATACTCATCACCTCAAACATTTATCATTTCTTTGTTTTGAAAACATTCAAAATAATCTTTTCTAGCTATTTGAAAATAGAGTTATTGTTGGCCAGGCATGGTGGCTTATACCTGTAATCCTAGCACTCTAGAAGGCTGAGGTGGGTGGATGGCCCTGAGCTCAGGTGTTTGAGATCAGTCTGAGCCAGAATGAGAACCTGTGTCTAAAAAAAAAAAAATCTGGGCATTGTGGCAAGTACCTATAGTCCCAGTTACTTGGGAGGTGGAGGCAAGAGAATCACTTAAGCTCAAGAGTTTGAGGTTGCTGTGAGCTGTGATGCCATAGCACTCTAACAAGGGCCACAAAGTGAGACTATCTCAAAAAATAGATAAATAAATAAATAAAATAAAGTAAAAACCAAAAAATTTCAAACTAAAACAATTAAATACAAAACAATTCAAGAAAAATAAAAAATAAAAATGTATTATTAACTATTGTCAGCCTACAACTATAGAACACTAGAACCTATTCCTCCCATCTTTGTATCTGTTAACAATCTCTTTCTCTCTCACCTCCCTTTGTCTTTCTTATCCTCTAGTAAACACAATTCTACTTTCTACTTCTATTAATATAATATCAACTTTTTTAGCTTTCTTCACATTATTGACTGTGAGCCCAGATAGCATATACAAAACATAGCAGAAGCTGAAATAGACACTAATTTTAATCCAGAAAAAAAATTGCTCTTTTTTTTCATTAGGAAGCTGGGGTAATGGACAGTTTCCTTTAATCTACTAAGGAATTGAGCTGTTATAGAGCTGAGCTGAGTTACTACTTTTGTTAGTTGCAGTTCACTTCTAATTTTATGTATTTTGAGGATGCAATTAGTCCTTGTCCAGCGATATTTTGGGTCCAAGCACTGCAGGACTATGTCTTCTATCTCTGCTAAGCTCCATCCTGCTTAGTGTCCTCATAGGAGGGGGATTTATAGATGACAGAAAGTGTTAAGTTTTGTGCTCCTCCAGATTTCAGTATACCTTAACAGCACTTGCAGGGACATTAAGAGGTAAGCACCGGATTTTACCAGACTCATACCCCTCTTAGACTATGCGAATGTCCCTAGAAATAAAAGTGAGCAATAGTTTCTGCTTACTTAGTAAAGGCTCATTCCTCTCTGGAATTTAGTTCTTTTTGACTTATTTGCATCTAAGCATTTCAACAGCTATGAAGAAAAATTTTATTTTTTAGTTCATCTTATAAATTCTCATTGCTAAGTTGGGAATGATGACTTTTTGCAAATATTTGTATCATAACAAAGAGAAGGAGTAATGTTTGGTTGTCCTGAAGAAGTGACCAGGTATTTGAAAGATTTTAGGTCACTCTTCCATAACAACCATATGCAACTGTAATTAAAGACACACCATTAAGCATGGGAAAATAGTCAGTTTTGTAAGAACGATATTTCCTAGTGCTAACAACTTTTCTACAGAAAAAGTTTCCTACTTATGAAACTGGTAGAATCGGGTCTGATGGGTTGAAATATTGTTTTTCATTAGTGTTTTAGCAGTGATCTGAGAATACCCTATATAGCCCAGAGATTCTATACTAGATGATTCAATGGATATCCACACATGGTCTAAGATGTGAATGACAAGTTCTTGAGTTGTGCAACATACTACTTTAAAGATGTGTCACATACAACGTGGCAGCTATCATTTTAATCAATACACTTTTTATTATAGCTGTTTCATGTTTCAGGAAAATTCTATCTTCAAATTTATTTGAAGCCAGTGAATTGCTTTTATATTCACAACTAAGAGATTCTTTTTGCATTTTTAGTTTTGATTTGACCTATTTAATGGCATGTTTCATAAATAAAGTAAGGCTGTTGCGTTTGAGGAATAGTCTATGCAGAGGAACTTTGAAATCCTACAATTTAGGGATATTATTATAAGTATGATCCATTTTCATTAAGTCACAGGGAGAGTTTGCATCATATCAATTTTATATATGAGAATATTTTATAAACAATCATCTACTGTAAAAGTGTAGATAACATAACACGTTATTTTAACAAATCATTTTTTCTGTGTTTGTTAGGCACTGTGCTAGACACAGAGGCATGGTCTGGTGGGGGAGAGATATGGATACAGATGACAGCAAGTATTGGGACAGGTGCTGAAATAGCAATATGGACCAGTGGACTGGAACAGGACGGGCAGAGAGAAGTCAGAGGAATCACTGGAACATTCAGGGAAGCTTTTTGGAAGAAATAATGTTCCAGACAAGCAGATAAGGTGACCTAAGCTGAGAAGAACATTTCAAACAGAAGGGAACACAGGCACCAAGGTAAAGAGAGCTAAAGGATCTAGCCCTATCAGGGATAGCAAGGAGCTTGGTGTGGCCAGTGCCTTGCAAGGAACCTGACACCTAGGAGCATAGCTGGAGATGAAGTTATTAAAACAGCAGCCAGGGGAAGGTCCCGTGCATCCTACAAACATTTCTGACATCATCTTGCAGAAGATGAGATGACACTGGAGGATTCCAAGCAGGGGAGTTCCATGCTAAGGTTGCATTTCTGAGATTACTCACAGGGGAGTGTGGAGAGCTCCTGAGCAACACACCCAGAAGGTCAGCATCCTCCACCCAGAGGAAGAGCAGTGGCCCCAGGTTGGGGGAGGGAGGGCAGAGGAGGAGAGTGTAGATGTGGGGGATCAAAATATTCTTCTTAGGGAAGCCTGGAAATGTATTCTCATAGGCCTGATGTAAGTACCAGATTCCTTCAGAAATGAGCAAAAATATAAAATATCTTCAAAAAAATAAGATGTACTAGAAAAGAGTCAAAAGAAAATCTGAATGAATGGAGAAAGATATTTTGTCTACAGTTACCAGAATAATCTTCAATGCAGACCAAATAAAAAACTGAACAAGTTATCTTAAAGGAATACGATGAGGACATTTAAAAATTCACCTATAGAAAAACATAGGCAAGATTATCTAAGAAAAGTTTGACATATAAGATTTTGAAACTCACAGTAAAGATATAGATTAGTTGGAAGAAAAAGTAAAAAAAAAAGATGTAGATTAGTAAAATATTATGGCAGTAGTGTAAAAATAAAACAAATCAAGGAAACAGCATGACGTGTCTAGTAATAGACTCTTATACAAATGAAGCTTGGAATATGATACATTCACTGTGGAATAGATGGATTCTTCAATAAATAATGCTGTGACAATTTGGTAAAAATAACAAAGTAAAATGCTTGCTACATACATGTAAAATCAAGTACATAAATTCCAACTGAAATATAGTCCCAACCAAAATGTGCACAAATGTCTATGTATGTGTGTGTGCCCATGTCTGTACATATATACTTAGAAGACAGTATATAGGTTTATATTTTTTACATCTTAAGCTAGAAGTTTTCTTTTAGTAGGAAGCAGGGCCCTAAAGAAAAGATTAATGCAGTCATTACGAAATTTAAATTTAACCATATCACAATTAACCATTTTAAATTCAATATAATTACAAGTTAAAAGTCTGTCACTGTACAAAGTAGAAGAAAAAATTTTATGATATTTAAAATACTCAAAGGATATGTATCCATTACATACTTACAACGAATCAACAGGAAAAAGAACATTCCAAGGAAAAATTGGGCAAAGGCTTTCGCAGGAGAAAAAATATAAATGTATATTTTTATACATTATATAAATTAATGTATCAAGTTAGCACACTAGTGATCAGGGAAATGTAAATTAAAATAATGTGATACCATTTTTTCACCCATCAGGCTAGCAAAACGTACCAAGTATCAAGTGTTCCTGAAGGTTCAGGAAAACAGCTAATCTCATTCATTTTTGTAAGAGTGTAAATTGCCCAGCCCTTTAGAGGGCAACTCAGCAATCGTGAAGAAATCTTTAAAAATGTACATGACCTGCACATAGCATTTTTACATCTGGATATTTATCAGAAAGAAACAATCGCGCATGTGCACAGAGAGAATGTATTAGAAACAGCTTACTTGTCTACAGATAAAAGAATGGCTAAAAATCTGCTCTGTTGTATTTATGCAATAATATGGAAGGCAGAATCTACAAAACACTGAAATGGCAAAATCTTCAGACTGTATTGGTGAGTTAAAAGGAAATTTCGAAGTGGCAGCAAGAGGGCGGCATCTATGGCTCAGTGAGTAGGGCATCGGGCCCATATACTGAGGGTGGTGGGTTCGAACCTGGCCCTGGCCAAACTGCAACAAAAAAATAGCTGGGTGGGCCTTGTGGTGGGTGCCTGTAGTCCTAGCTACTCGGGAGGCTGAGGCATGAGAATCGCCTAAGCCCAAGAGCTGGAGGTTGCTGTGAGCTGTGTGACACCATGGCACTCTACTGAGGGTGACAAAGTGAGACTCTGTCTCGAAAAAAAAAATGGTAGCAACAAAACACCATGAAAAACATACTTAAAATATATATTTGAATATGAACAGAAAAGGATATCAAGACAAAAAATAAAAGCGTTTCCCTCTGAGATAAAGAACATGAATGTGTGTAGTTCTCTAAGCAATACTTTGTGCTGTTGGATGGATATGAAATGGAGGGCATTCCTGCCTAATACTTGCAATTATTTTCCCTACGAAATATAACATGAAATATAATCTGTTGACTGAAAGTAAATATCATTAATATAGTGATAAAAGCTCAATGTATCTTCTGTGAGACCCAAGGCCCAATCTGAGTTGAAAAACTTTAAGTTGGTAGGGCACCAAATTATGAAGTTTTATAATTGTACCCAGCAGCCATCATCAGTAAGTGGTGACCTCGGAGAAATGATAGATGGATTACCGGAAGATGTGGTGACCCACAAACAGATGGACAATTAGAGAATGGGAAGGATTTAAATTTCAGGATGGGGATGTTGGATCTGAAGAAAAAGAAAAAATAAAGTAACTGGAGCTCTTAAAGGTCCTCTTCTCTAAATTGCCTGTTCAAATAAGTTGCCCATTTTCTCCTAGTGGTCTGACTATTTCCGATAGATTTGTAGGTTATGAATCTTTTGCTGTATGTTGTATGAGAATATTCCTGTATGGTAAATTAAGGAATAAGAAAGTAGAAGGAATGAAAGTTATGATAAATTCTACCTGAAATCCCAGCTTGTGGGAATGGGTTGCAGAAGTGGAATGAAGATGAAATTCATTGACTTCAAGAAGAGCAAGATGTTTTGTGACCAGAGAGTTGGATGAGCTGTTCATATGAATTCTGAGTTTCTTCATGAAACTTGGACTCTACTGGAGCAGAAGATTATAAAATTAATGCCAAAGTCTTAGAGTCGCTAAGGATGGAGGTTGGGTCAGATGGCAGAGAGTTTGATAGGTTCTTTGGCAGGATATATATATCCAGATGAAATGCATCTCAAAAAGGAGGGACTTCCATCATGGCAGAAGCACCAGGGATAAAAAGTATGATAGAGTCCTAGGACAATGTGCAAACAACTTACAGCTCCATGGGCTTACTTCCTTTTGAAGAGTCTGCTATGGACAGTGACAAGCTTTCCTGGGAAGTGAAATTAGGTCAAATATGAAAATGAACCAGGTTTTTTTACAGTTATATTTTTACTTCTCCAAAATATCCATGACAATTTCAAAACATTAACCTTTTCCTATACTGATATGATATGGGTTTTATAAAATAATAAATATGATTTCATTAAGGTTGGAGACAAAAAACTTTCTAACAGTAAATAAAACCAAAATCAACAAGAAAATAGATTTAAAAAAAAAGATTCACTTTTTTTATTTTTAAGAAACAGAGTCTCACTTTGTCACCCTCGGTAGAGTGCTGTGGTATCACAGCTCACAGCAACCTCCAGCTCTTGGGCTTAGGTAATTCTCTTGCCTCAGCCTCCTGAGTAGCCAGGACTACAGGCACCCACCACAGCATCCAGCTATTTTTTTGTTGTAGTTTGGCTGGAGCTGGGTTTAAACCTGCCACCCTTTAAACCTGCCAACACCCTACCCACTGAGCCACAGGCACCACCTAAGATTCACATATTTACAAGCAATGTTTCAGCCCCTCTATAATTCATTTTAAGGACTAGTTGTCCATATGGTATGGTGGTTATGGCACCAGCCACATACACCAAGGCTGGTGGGTTTGAACATGGCCTGGGCCCGCTAAACAACAATGACTACTGCAACAAAAAATAGCTGGGTGTTGCTGCAGGTACCTGTAGTCCCAGCTACTTGGGAGGCTGAGGCAAGAGAATTGCTTAAGTCCAAAAGTCGGAGGTTGCTGTGAGCTGTGACGCCACAGCACTCTACCCAGGGCAAGAGTGGGAGGCTCTGTCTCAAAAAAAAAAAAAAAAAGTTTACATTCTGATAAAGAAAGGGAAGCAAGATCTTATACAAGTCAACAAATAAAAAGAAAGTTACTTTTGGGAAGTAATAATTGCTATAAGAAAATGGAACA